>CAUEHA010000075.1:0-14144 GCA_958496365.1 Subacronicta megacephala | reverse complement strand
TCCTGGGCTCGATCCCCAGGTCAGGCAAAGTGTTATTGGGTTTTTCTATAAAATTCTCAATAGCAGCTCGGAGTCTGGATTTGTGCCCAGTTAATGGCAATAGGCTCGCCCCCATTACATGGGACCTAAACATATCGGCGAAGTGTGGGTGTACATGAGTATATCTCTGCCTAACCCTTCGGGGAATACAGGCGTGATGATATTATTATGTTATGTTTTATTGGGTGGTGGTTGCCACGTACCGTCAGAGGGGTCGCTTGTTCGTGTAAGGAATAAAAATAATACCAGTCAAAAAATGAATGAACACAACTACAATAAACCATCGCATGTTTACTACAAAGAGTGCAAATTAACTTCTTAACAATTTTCACGTGTTTGGTCGTTGAACAAAATGTGGTAAATGGTAATGTGTTTGCTGTGTGCAGTGTGGAGTGTGTCAGTGATTCGGCTTGACATAATGCACTCATTAGAGGTCACGCGAGCCCCGGCGTGTCGCTCACTCATGTTCCTAGCTTCACGCGAACCAAAACTATTACTCGGGTACCTTAACTTAAAGTATACAAAACCTGTTCTCTTACAATATCTGCTGATCTGTAACCCTTTTCAGGGTACGAAGATCTAGTAAAAAGTTTTGTATACTTTAAGTTAGGATGCTCATTTGAATGTAAGGTCCCGATAGTTTTCAGTATTTTCTACTGCTATTAACATCGACCAACTATTCGGTTTTGCTCACATTCTTTAAAAATATTAAGAATTCATGCTAAACGAATATTTACTGTGCGTTAACAAAAACATAAATGTGTACCACAGGAAATATAGTTAATGGTTTATTGAGTACGGCACTTGCGGCGGGCGATCGCACCTCTCACTTCACGTCGCTTTTTATATTTTTTGCCAAAGGGAGCTTTTCCACAAGCGGTTTATATAAATGTGTATAATTAATATAAATATTTTTTTCCATCTACCAGTGTTGTGTTACTTACGTTGAAAATATTTCACTGTCTGTCTCGTGTTAAGTCAGTGCTTTTTGTTACAAAAAAGGTTCGTGAGATTGTGAAATTAATGACAACTTTATTTGCTGTTTTGCGTTTAACTTATTAAATGACGACTATCGTGTCTAACTTATATAATGTGGTCTTGAAATATGACTTTCAAGTGAGGTTTTTGTATCACGAACAAAAGGTGTGGTACACTGCTTCGACTTATGAAATATGTTTTTGGTAATATCAGTATAAATGTTAGTAACAGGTCAAACTGAATAAATCTCGTAACTTGTAACAACAGAGAATGAAAAATAAAGATAACGATGTTTGACAAAACATGACACAATGCAGATAAAATATCAGCAAGCAAACATCTTAAAAGTCTATTGATAAGTTCCGTTGATTAGTACTCAAGAGAACTGTACTCACACACACACACATATACGCACACATACAATACATACAACATACAGATATGTCTGGATAATGAATGTGAAAACATTGAAGTATTTGGAGACAATGGCACTCGTGCTCGTCTTCATCCTCTCGTGCGTCTCGCGACGACTCACCAGAATAATTGGGAATAAGTCGATAAGTAGGACATTATTTTTACATTCCTTTAAGTATCCTATAAGTGAGTGCTTTATAGTAGAGTGAGTAAATTATAAATACCAGTTCGTATTTATTAATGGCTAATAGTCTAATATTAATAACTTTTTTTGTCTAACAAGATTAATAAATAAAATATTGTTACTAAAACCGATTCGAAAAGACGGCGGGAGACGAAATAAATAAGATCTTTTGATTACTTTTCTTAAACCAATTGAAAACTGGATACTGACCTTCAAGGCAGATTTTAAATAGCTAACTAATTATTAAGTAAATATTTGTACACCATTTTTGGTTGTACATAGCGCCCTCTAAAATTATGTTAACATATTATTATTACACCTACGTTCTACAGTTAAAGACATTTGATTTGATTTGAATAGGTACATAATAAACATCGGCTGAAAAAAGCCACAGAAATCTAGATAATTATTATAAATGTGTAGAAGACTCTCGTCAGTCTGTTAGTATGTTACGTTTTCACCACAATTCTGATGAAATAGTTATAGATTGAAATGAAATGAAATGAAATGAAATGAAATGAAATGAAATGATATTTATTTCTGTAAATAGATCTTTTAAGACACTTTTACAAGTCTTTTTTTTACATATTTTTTTTTTAACTAGATGGCGTCGACGTTTCCTATCTGACGACCTCTGAGAAGAAACGTCGAAACAAACTCAGAGAATCATGGTCTCTTTTAAAGTCCAGACAATAGTTATATTATATGCGAGTTCAATGTAGGGCAAAATCTGAACAGGCCTTTTGAAGAAAGAACCATACCAGCTTTGAGTTGACCTGTCCTAACTGACGGAACGCATACATCAGTCATCGTGTAGCTCAACCATTTTTTAGGGAGCCCAACGACCCGACGCACAACGATACCAGATCAGCATTGAACCTTTGAAGCGGATTTACATTGTCTATGGTTTTAGAAAATCGATAATAACTAGATAATTTAACCTATGCTACTAAAATAAATCAATTGAATAATAGGTATAAGTTATGTTACGTTCAATGCTCTACTTACGGGACGACACCCCTGAGATGTGTTGTCAAATGTATGCAAGTTTGAAACGTATACGTTTTAATGACGCCTTTTAAATACGGGCTCATATTACGAGCACAGAACAGATGTTTATTGTTTCTCCCCGGAGGACCCTGAGGCCACCCATCCTCTAATATTAATGAGTGCTGCTAATGAAACCCTCAACAATAAAGATTAGCCATCCAACTTTCACAGAACTCTGTAGGTATAATGTTTGATGTAAATGTAAATTGTTATGTTCTGCGCTTGAGTTATCAGCCGGATTAGAACAACATCAATCTTAACATTTTCATAATCTTTTAGATTTTTAGCGATGCTCTTTGTATTTTAAATTGTTATTTTAATGCAAATATTAATGAGATTTGAGACATTCTTTTTATAAATCTGTAAGATTAACAATTTTAGGTGTGTTTTAAAATGAAATGCTTAGGGACAGCTAACGTCATAAATACAAAATGTAAATATAATATATTTTAATCTGGACAGGTCTATCGCTTGAGCTTTGTACTGTATGATGTAGTAATGAAGAAATGTTTGATTATGAATTGTGATTAACGTTCTTTCGTTTTACCTACGTGGTCCATCTTCTTGGCATATTCCCGGTTATGTTTGACTACGGTCGAATTATTAAGATGAAAAGATTGGCCTTCCTGGTTCAAATGTCTTTGAAGTTCCCTAATTACGTGAGCTGTAAAATATATAGTGAAAGTTTCAAACCGACTCAGAGCGGAAGTTATAAATGTTTCCAACGCCACTTAATAACCGTAACAAACATAATTAGTACCTGTCTGTAAGTTGAATAATTTTAAAACAAACGCCAGAACACGATAACAATGGGACTTGACATTTGGAGCTCGGTGCCGACTCGTTTTTCACCTCCCTTCACGATGGAGAGGCTCTGGAGGGCCAATCGAGTACTCCCTAATTATTTGCAGAAGCCACCTGCCACGTTTCTTAATTTTGACAGCGAAGAGGTTGACACTCTTTGTCAGAGTTGTGAAGGAGGGCACTCATCGCCAGTCTCCCCTCTCCCAAATAAAGTGGTAAGACGTGACTCCCGGAGTACTGATAAAATTATTCGAACAGCCTGGCTTATATATACGTTTTAAACTTGTAGCCCATACAGTTGTTGAACGCTGCACAACACCGGTAAATATTTCCAAGGTTAATTGATATTTTAAAATATTTCATTCCTGTTATAAATATTAAGTACCTATATTTCTATATGTTAGTTTTTAGTACAGTGGTCATAAAAGCAATTGCTGAGTAATTCTGCATTTGATTCACGGGTCGAGCAAAGTGCTACTGGGCTTCTCAATGAAATTCCTAATAGCAGCTTTAGCTAGTCCCCTAATGCACTATGAGTGTATAACAGCAGTAGAACTCTGCCTGACTCTATGAAGTATACGCAATGATAGTGATGTATGCATGTGTAAAATGTATATTAAAAATGTTATTTCGAAAAAAAAAATACTCAATATTTGCGTACCATGGCGGTACCATAGCTTCGTGATATGAAAAAGAGGCGCAGTTTGTCAAGCTGCAACCCTAATAGTACTTCATGTGAACATGTCTCATTTGTTTGATACGTGGATGATGGAGCCTACAGCTGTGGGAGTTATAATGGCCTGCTTGTGCTGAGTGTAATTGTGATAACATTTCATTTAAAATTATTGTTCTTTTATGTAAACTCTGAAGTATCTGTATGACCTTTTTAAGTATACCGTATGACTTACGTAATGCCTCAAATCATAGATTTAATTTAACGTCGTAGGTGGGACACTAAACGCTTCGAGAATAATATAACGCTATTCTAGAATCGCGAATGGGAATATCCGGCTCGTCTAGATACATGGGTCTTTTACTTTACTTATAAATGGATTCCATTTGCCGCTGAAACAGACGAGAAACGAACAAAACTCACAGAAGTTGTAAACGGTTTAAAAATGCTTTCAATGGCTTTTACTTTGTAGTATCGATATTATGATTCGCTCCGAGGAGTGCATAAAACGGAATAAAAATTTGATTCGGAACAAACATGGCGGAATAGATTTAGAGCAGAGTAGTCCAAACGTTCCAAATGGACGAATTTTGGCATTATTTATACAGATGCAGCGCAGTAGCATGCATAAAGTTTGATACATTTTGGCAACTAGTTGTGCAGTTGTCGGCGTCTAAGTTGCCGCGAGCGCTTGTCGCGACGATACTAAGTTGTCGACATCTTGCGCTGCCGACTGTACTGTACACGTGCGTACAGTATAGTACATGCGACGAGACAATGAGAATTCTATTAATATAATTATACATTTACATTAGATTAATGGAACTGTAGCGCACATATGCCACTTATTATAAAGTACATAATTAGCCTTGTTGTCTGTACGCGTGCTCCTAAGTAGGTACATTTGATAGCACGTATGGCGTCATGTTAAAAGGTTGAAATGGTGATCACCTTGCCACTACGAATAAAATAATAACCATTGCAATACCGTAGGTGTTCATTAGTCGTTGATTAAACCTAACAGAGAACACGCTTTTAATTTACTGACATCCAGTCAAACCACACACACATTTGGTCTCTTTATCACACCTACATTATACTCAAAGTCATTTCAGTAAAAAGTGATACTTAAACTGATAATGCGCTCTGCAATTACTCTGCAATAATAGTAGAGGCTGCGCAATTGGATGCGTTATTGCGTAGGGGTAAAGAACACAATGGCGTGAAGTGAAGTCGCGCGCCGAAATCCTTTTAATCTGATGCCATGAGCGTGTAATACATGAAACCGTACTTAGTTGGCGTGTTGTAATGCGGGATGAGCCGCCGCCGTCGATGCACTGTGACACGAGACACGAGACACGACGCGTGTCACACGAGCGGAGCGCACACACTACATAACAATGCATTTATAATACTGAATAATATAAATTTCATACAAAGTGATGTTTGAAAATTTTTGCACACAAACACCATTAATCAGCTATATAAAAAAAGTTTTAGAATACAAAGAAGCTGATATTTTTATTTATTTTCGATTAATATCGAAATACGTTCTCTGAGTTTTGTAAATTAGAACTAACTACATAGTATTAAATAAAGTCGTCCCACTGTCTGTCTGTCCCTATGTATGCTTAAATCTTTAAACTACGCAACGGATTTTGATGCGGTTTTTTTAATAGATAGAGTGATTCAAGAGGAAGGTTTATATGTATAATACATACATATTATATAACAAAAAAGTCGAGAAAATATTACGAATTTCTCACAAAGTGATGTTAGAAAAACATTTGGATACAAACACCATTAAACTAGCAAATAGCAACATAAAAATAGTTTTCGAATACAAAGAAGCTGACATTTTTATTTGTTTAAAATTAACAGCGAAATACATTCTCTAAGTGTTGTAAATTAGATCTAATTTGTAATACAAAGTAAAGTGCTGGGTATAGAGACTGAGTGTAAAAGTATTTTAGTCGCTGGATAGATATCCACGCTAGCGAGCTAAGTTAGAAATACCTCCCACTAAAGAAGTAGTCTTTCTTAATTACTATTGCCAACGTTATTGGAGCCCGGAAAAGAACGTTCAAATTTACTTTTAATTACTTTGTACTAAAATATGCAATAGTTTTCGTCCTGGAACACGAGGAAACAATTTATTTCTCATTGTCCGAATTATTAATAAAGTTCAATTTTAGTTTCCTTTCCATTGTAATACACAAATATCGTTTAAATTGAATGTAAATCATTGTGACAATTTGTACGTATTCCAAAATTAAACAAATTTATCATAATAAGTAATGTGAATGAAATTGTTGGTCTGGTTTCCGTTTTCAATTGAAATAAATGGACTGCAATTCGACAAAGTTGTGTGCTACAATCAATCAAATCAAAATCAAAATCAAAATCAAATATTTCGCTTAATATAATTATAATTTATATTAAGCGAAATATTTTTTATTGAAACTTATTTACTGATAAATAATTAAAATCGCGGTAAGTATTTCATAAAATTATTTATTTCAATTAAGTTTAAACGAATAATTACCGCACTATGTATTGGTTTGTACATGAAACAAAACATAGTACTAGTATAATATCTAAAACTAGTTTCACCATAATTGCAGAATTTGCACATACATCAACACAATGTAATGTTTGTACAATTATTGGAGAAATAAAGATATTATTATTATTATTTGTATCTCCACCTTGGATATCACGGCATGCCTCCCGTGTGGAAGACATCCGGTCCTTTGGCAGGCGTGCGGGGGGACACAGGTCCAACGCGCAGAGGCCCCTTGGAGAACTTTAATCTAATATGGGATGGGGCACCAACCCGGGACACTCCACAACTGCACTATAGAAGAACAGCCATGGAGTATCCCGGGTGGGAGCAGGACTATTGTAAAATATGGAATTTAAATAATAGGATTATGGATGTGGGTGTTTGATGGACCGATAACTTCTATTGCCGGAAGAAAACGGCGTCTGCCTACGACCTCGAACTTACATCCTTAGGGATGGCAGACGGTGACTAGCCAACTCTAGCTGGGCCCCCCAAAAAGCTGCCAGTACAGGCAGAAGGCGGCAACAGCGGCGTGAGTGGCTAGGGGTGTAGAGAGGTGCGGCCCCGGTTTCACCGTCGCGGGTCTAGAAAAGACCCGGAGTGGGTTTCTCCGCTATTATGCCATTAGACACTTCCACCCCCGAGCATATAGCTCTGGCGGCCCCCCTCTGGCCGGGCAGTTAAGGCAAGACAGAGTCGAGAGTCCTGCGGGCGCTCTTGGAGTTCCACTCCAGCTACCCAATACGGGAAAACTGGAGACGAGGCCCTGACCGACTCTCTGGGGCAATAAGGACCGCAGTGTCGCCACTCACCATCAGCTCGCCACAAGCTGCCCTGCGGTTTGTGCGCTTTTCTTTAGACCTTGTGATACATTTTTTGTTTTATTATCATAGGTTGACAGAAAGCGGTTATAATCTACCCTCCAGTTTTACGTTAGTCTCATGGTGAGGTAACGTTTGTCCCAGAGGGGGTTTATTATTATTATTACATCCACGAGCAGCATCAACTATACTCGTAGTCACTGTTACATATTTTAGAAGAGCTCTAATATTAATAACATTTGGCATTAGCCGGCGCGGGCTAACACCATATCAATATAGCAATCGCAGTTAGAACGTTCAGTAACAACGACGTACGACGCATCGCACTCGTTATGTGGTTTGGCTCCCCACCGAAACGTAAAACTATCACAATATTGTCCATCAGGGGGTCAGCAGGACCGCAGCCAAAGGCGGGTCATTAGTCAGATACAGATAAAACGGCCGCATACAAAGCGAGCTTTAATTGTAGCCCATTATTAATAGAGCACCGATTACATCGGAACCCACTGCGGTTCAAACAATCAACTATTTATGAGCATTTAATTACCGAATCAATGATATTAGATACCAAAATACACAAACATTAACTGATAAAGTAAGTTATAGAAGGTTTAATGTTCTTACAGTGCAATGTGAAATTATTATGTATTTTGCAGATAGAATATGAAACAATTCGTAGAAAGTATTAAAGAGAAGACACTCAGTAAATATTTACTAAGATCACGATTAGAGAACATAAATATTAAATGAGTCAACTGAACTCGGCTGCAAGGAAAGATTAGCGGCTTAAAGCGAATAAGCTTTTGTACTAGTATAATATTATGTATCTATAGTATATAGTGAAAGTCATTGGTGACAATAGCGATCCGAATTCACCCACAAACTAGGCTGTATAAACATAAACTAAAATCCGACACCACCTCACAGTATCGCGTATCCATCGCTACATCAAAACGATTAATGTCCAATAAAGTGGCAGTTTGCCGGCAATAGGCGATCCATCACTGCGGCGCATTGCTCGCTGCTCGTATTAGACTAGTGTTGGGTAACAGCATTAACCGCAAATGTATTTTCATTTATGAAATGAGCTGTGAAAATAGTTTGACGCGAAGTTGAGAGTTTGTTATGACACTTGTATGTCATTGACATCACTAGCTACTTACAATGAACGTAGCTTAACGTATTACTTTGGCACTAATTGTAGCTCTGGGTAATACTTCAGAGATTCCGACATGATTAATGATCGTACCTACGCATTAGTATAAAGAAACGATTTTGATTCAGTACTTGCAGACGTGGGGTATTCTGAAGAGTCATTAGTTATTGTTTGGTATTTCAATGAATATCGATTAGAACATTATTGCTTTCGACAACAATGTACCGATTCATATCTACACTTTACTGACTGATACTATTTAACTCTAGGTAGGTGATGAAGTGCAGTGATAGCCTAGTGATATGACCAGTGGACGGCCAAGTCAAAGGTCTCGCGTTCGAATCCAAGGCACGCACCTCTGATTTTTCGAAGTAATGTGCGTATTAACAATTAATTATCACGCGCTTAAATGGTGAAGGAAAATATCGTGAGGAAACCTGCATGCCTGAGATATTTTCTTGAGGGCGTGTGAAGTCTGCCAACCCGCAGTAGGCTAGCGTGGTGGACTATAGGGTAATCCCTCTCGCACTGAGAGGAGACCCGTGCCCAGCAGTGGGAAAAGGTAATGGGTTGATGATGAGATGATGATAAGCGTAACCATTACACTGCCAGCTTATCAAGGCGTCCAGAAACTTCATCAAAACCTAATCAATTTCAGAACTTTTACATAACTTCTTTAACATTTACATAGGATGTAAGTAGTATATAATATTGAAGTTTTTTACAATTTGGTGACTCTGTCTACATTCTAACATAGTGGTATGCAAAATAATAAATTTTCAAAATAATGATTGAGTGAACCAATTGGAATTCATTGTTACTTATCAGCCAGGAATTCTGTATCTAACCTTATCTGCAAAAGACGAATGTTTTTTTTTCTTTCTTTTTATGATATTTCGATTTTAACATTACCATGAATATAGTTTGCATAATAGTTCTCTATTAAATGATATCGGGACCGTTAAGAAGGGACTATTTATTGTGTGTCCAATTCTAGTAGATGGTAATGTAATTTGTAATATTGAATAATTCAACCGTTTGATGGACGGATTTGTAATGGGCTTACGACTGTATTATTGAATAGCGGCGGGCGACACCGCTCCACATAATCATTTAATTATTTTAATTGATTACTTTCCACCAAAATTGAGTCTGAGGGGCTATTCCAAGGGCACCCTATCCTGAGCCAATTAACATGAGCAATGTAAATTATAATGAGTTGTGAAATGTTTGACTTTGCAGACACAAGTACCGAAGCGTTATGGTTTTGATTTTCTTTATAATACATACATACCATCACGCCTGTATTCTCCGAAGAGTTAGATAGAGACACAGGGACGAGCCTATTGGCATTAACCATGCACAAATCCAGACTCCGAGCTGCTACTGAGAATTTAATAGAAAAACCCAACCCAACCTTGCTCGTCCTGAGAATTGAATCCAGGACCTCTAGCAAAGCAGTAGCCCTTAGGACCACTAGACTAATGAGGCAGTCTTTTTAAGGCAGTATATTTTTTTATAGTGTTGAGGAAGATACTACTAGAAATCACGGTAATTCTTATTTGGAAATACAATCTGCACAACGTTTTGTTTGTAACTGCTACCGTACTTACTACGACAGATATTGGACGAAGTTTCTAATAAAAAGATGCGAAGAGACGTCGGGCCCGGGGGGAGATAGATAGAACATTCAATGAAAGGATTTGATACGAGTATCACACCCTCCTTTATATCGAACACTTATTCCCTGCCATATCGTACCAAACAACACAGTTCTGTTTATCTTTCTTTAATGTACTCGTATAAAACAAGCTTCACCCATTACAAAGATTTATTTGAACAAGATTTAGCAACTTCAAAGGCAATTTCAAGATAAAGCGCTACACAAAGTATTTATCCAAGTTTGTCTATGAAAGGAAATGTCAACTATAACTCGAACCGTTACTAATGAAGGGCTACTAGGAAATCATAATTCTACGAAATTTAAAGCGTGACCAAATGAGACTGTGTTCTTTATAGAAGCTTCAGTCGGGTATCTTTAGCCAGGGACCGGCATTGTGGTAAAACCAAACCTCGTCGTCGATCGTACTCAACTATTAGGAACATAAATAATTCGATCAAAGACGAAACTTGACTGATAGCAAGTTTGTCAAAGTTGACAGGCGCAGCGAGCTTATATCATAAGTAAGACGCGATAGACGCCAAAACAACGAACATAACTTTATCCGGGTTTTCGGCGTGGCGTTAAATTGCGTCATAAAATAGTGAAGGTTTATATAACGCAGCGGGATTGGCTTATCTGGTCCCAAGGGGGCGATCTGCGATCGAGTCGACAGGGCCCGCTGAACGTCCTCCGCGCTTATGTCGCCGCCAGATTATTCATGCCTTAGAACTCACAATGTGACGTGAAGCACCGAAGTGTACTACTAGTTAGTGCTAATGGCACACACCTATTAAAACCGAGATGAGTTTGGATAAAGTAATGAGATCACTTATTTACGATCGTCGCCGGAACATTTACGTTGAAATAAAGATGTGAAGATTAAGACTCGAGGCATCAATCTGTCGTTCCTTGAGTGGATTACTTGTTTAGAAGAAGTCTTATGATGGTAATATTAAAAATATATTGTGCACATTACACTGTTTAACCGAATTTCCCAGCAGTGGAATAGTAATTGGGTTGATGACGATGATATGAACATTATCTATCTATCTTGTCTTTTGTGTATATAAAAATGAATTTCTATTTCCTTGGTCACAATATCATGTGTGAACGCCTGGACTTGTTTCGCTAATTCTTTTTTTGTTGCGTATGTAATTGTCAGGAGAAGGTTCTTATAAAAGAAAAAAAAAGTTGCGCAGAGCATTTCAAAAACTAAGAAAAATTTACAAACATTATAATTTATTTTTTAACCAGTTGGAATTGAATATGCATAGCTAAGTCAAGACAATCTCTGTCGAGTCAGCTAGTAGTTAATTTTTTGATCTTTGATATTACTCTCTTGAATAAATAAACCTCCTCATATATTGCAAATTTCATTGATTTCACCCATTAAGGTAAGCGATTTTTGACATTTAATTATCCTTTCCCGAACGAACAAGCCATACACCAATGTATAATTTACGATTATCAACCTCACCTTAACGATTCTCATATAGGCTAGCACTACGATTAAGACGATGTGCAACTACATAGATGGACTGACTGGGATAGACTACGGAGATGGATGGACTCGGTGAAGGTGGATTGGAAAATGTAGACGGCATTTAAACCTCGGTGTGACAAACGTAGGCCGAGTTCTACTGTACACTTGTATTTACACAACATAAAAAGTTGTATTGTAGTTTTATGTTAGTTTCTCAGCTCAGTTATATCGCTTGTGTTAACAAGCGATATAACTGAATATCTACGCTACCTAATGAAATTACTCTTGGCAACTCATAAAACTTTTACAATATTTAACTTACGAAGCGATTATTATTAATTAACTGGCATTAAGTTTCGTGTGTATGGTATACTTGTATATGTGTGAGTGTATGTGTAACTATATGGGTATATAATTAATTGTATGGACCTTTGTAGTTCCAATTTCAAGTATAAGTAGGTACGTAATTATGATTAGATTAGCACCCAAATTCCTCATTACTCATCATCATCAACCCATTACATTGTCCCACTGCTGGGCACGGGTCTCCTCTCAAAACGAGAGAGATTAGGCTATAGTCCACCACGCTAGCCTACTGCGGGTTGGCAGACTTCACATGCCATCAAGAAAATCTCTTAGGCATGCAGGTTTCCTCACGATGTTTTCCTTCACCGTTTAAGCGCGTGATAACTAATTAATAATACGCACATGACTTCGAAAAGACAGAGGTGCGTGCCTTGGATTCGAACTCGAGACCTTTGACATGGCAGTCCAATGGTCATATCACAAGGCTAATCCTCATTACTAAGTCATTTTATTCTTTGTCTATTATAATCTCAGATGACGGTGTTTCAAGGAACGTTCGGAGGATAAGCTCACCTTTAATAATTTATTCAGCAACAATCAATTTATTAAACAATTCCCTGAATGCTCGTCAGCTCGGCTCTATTAACCGCTTATTCAAATTATTATCTAATTAATTGTTAGTGGCACAGCTCGCCTCAAACAGACGCTTGATACTATTATATTTATCTCGTTCGATCCTCCTCAAATGTTTTATTTGGTTTACTTGTTGCTGTTTTTATTAAACTTTTTATCGAGTTTTTTTAACTAGATACTTAATTCTTTATTTTGAATTGAAATTGGGGTTTTTACAGTTGAGATATTTGTTACAAAGGTATTTGAAACTGTAAAGGTATGTTGTCTGTCTTGAAAGATATTTTGATATTGTATTCTTAAGTAACTTATAGGAGTTCTACAGTGATTTTATTTGTACCTAAGGATTGGTGAACGTAAACGAACCACGTTAGGGATTCAATGTCAACATTGGTTCTGATAGATTTCGTTCGTCCACCGACTAACTGGACTGCGCATTACACCGGTTATTCGAAGCCGATTCGATTTCGCGTATTAGTTGAACGCGTCCCCTCAAAAGGGCTAACCCCCATTCAACCCTCGGTAAAGCGATTCCGTCGTGTTGCCTCAAACGCCTCCTGAATGGTCCCAACCTGCAATAAGGTTACCACTATGTCTCGAGCGCTCTCGTGCTATTCAAGCCCTACTATTCAGTCGTTGAATTAAAAAGAAAATCTTTGCTCACTTTATAGCACCTTCGCTTGCTTATATTTTTTTAGTTTCGTATATTCAAAGCTCCGACGGTTGAGCGACTTTGAATTGGATCGTCGCTCCGCGCCTAAGTTTTTAATAAATGTCATTTTTCTCGGCAACTTTCTATTCAAACTTTGTTTTAATAACGCGACCGTGTTTGTTGGCGGCGAGCGCTAGCTTCCGTCATCATTTAAAATAACTCGCGGCTGAACGTTCGGAAGTCAGGTATCGGTTCTTCCGAGACGTCCGCGAGTTATATGAGTAATTACGACGTTAATCAAATAGAGTGGCTTCTCTCGAGATTGAATGTTTTATTCAGAGGCCGGCGTTATCTGTGCCGAGTGCTCGGCAGCTAATGCTCGCTTTAAACCGCTCATAAAGTTTTACGCGAGTGTAACGCGGTAGACGCGCGGCGCGGCGCGGCGCGGTGCCGAGCGGTCGCCACTCGACACGGTTGCGACGCGGCACTTCATTAATGCATCGGCGGCGCACCATCTGCCGCGCCGCGCCGCGCCGACACTGCGCCATGCTAATTTGCCGCCGTCAACACTTTACAACATCTTCGCGGTTTTGATTTAATTCAGTTATCTGCTCAACGGGACCGTAATGAATAAAGTGACGAACGTTAAAAGTTTACGACAGAACTACAGTTTATTCAGTTTAAACTATAAACTTTCAGTCATTTAGTCTACTTAAAGTTTTAAG
>CAUEHA010000074.1:0-14459 GCA_958496365.1 Subacronicta megacephala | reverse complement strand
GAAATTGAATTGAAGAAATTGAAAGAAGAAATTGAATTGAAACAATTGAAAATCGAATTTACCTACACAAGGTACTAAAGAGATAACTTTCAACATTTCTCTTCGAGGTCTCAAAGTTACATAATCTGTGTTACGCAGTAAGAAGTAATTGATTTTGAGAAATTATTTCACCCACCTCAAAAAATCAGTGAGCTTGTGCTCGTCAGTGTAGTGATGCTTGGACTTGGTGTCCAGACCAGCCTGTGATGAGCTGGAGGAGCGCTGCTGTGAGTGCGCGTATTTGTCGATAGAGGACTGGTGACCCAATGACCGGTTCTGGTGCTGAAGCAACATTTGTTGATGTTGCGTCAACTTGTCCTGACTGCGACGGTCTGACTTTTCACCCGTAAGACTGGCTGGAATAATAGTTGTGAATTTTTATCAGTCTGCAAATATGATTATCCTCTAATTAAATAGTAGGATCCACATTATGATTAAAAGGTGACCGAAAAATTTTGTACAGTCGCCAGCAGGTCAAGGTATACAAAACTGTCGAATTTCTCCAATGATTTTAAACCTTGAATTGTTGAAGATAAAGTTCAAAATCAACTGAGAAAATTTGACATTTTGTGGTAACTTGATGTGCTGGCCACCGTACATTATCTTATATTCACTAAAATTTCATTATTGCACCAGAAATTAGTGCTGTCATGTAAGACAATAAAAAGTGATTTTTACATAACAACTCACTGAGAGCGGCGAGGTGTGGTGCAAGAGGAAGCTGGTAGTCTTGTGCTAATGCTGTGCTGCGAAGCAGACGCTCGACCGCCTGGCTGTCAGGGAGGTTGGAAGCACCTGCATCTGATGCAATATCATGTAATTTAACATTCAAATTATAATGTTAAATAGATGGAGAAATATAGGAAAGTTTCTATTTAATTATTTTCTAACCTTCTGATACATTAAAAAAAATTTTTTGCATACATGGTGTATATTAAATTGTGATTCAAAATCATATTGGTAGTGATTACTTTCATATAAATACATGTATACATTAGAAATCAGCACATGTACGAATTTGTATCACTCCATTGATTGCCTAACTAGGTCATAATAACTCATAAGAAATACAGTTAGATATGTGCATACATAATCTTAATAGAAAACAATTGGACTGTGAATACACACAATGATTATTTTTTATCATAATATTTTTTTTCCAACATATTGTTTCATGTTCTATCTGATATTCAAAATGGTGGCAAGATTTAGGGCATATCATAAGTGTCAACATCTGCTAAGGAAGAAATATAATAAGAAAAGAAAACAAATTATTGGTAAAAACAAGATCAAGTAAGGTTGCATGGTGAACCACAACAGGCATTACTGAAAAAAACTATGATTATTGTAATTAGTATTGCATACCAGGGATGTATGTGGGTTGTTGAGATAGATGCTGCTGTATTGACTTCTGTGTCATCTCCAGCTGGTTCTTGTAATACCGGCAGGCAGGATTGGGGCAGTTCTGAACAACTTCTATTATGAACTCCTTCTCCATTCCAAACTGCTCCCTCCCTATTGTGTATGACTCCACAACCTATAATCAGATTGTTAAGCCATGTTATTAAACTAATTGTGAATACAATGTTAAATAACTAATTAAAACCATCTTGACTACTGTTTTTAGAAGAGGCCCACTCCCTCAAAAAACAAATGTGGCAAAATGCAACTACATAATTAAGTTAAACAATCTTTTTTTTCTAATAGGTCTACAAGTTTAGTGCATTTTATCTGGGAGGTTAAGTTTTTTTAGTCTTTTTGTAATTGAAACCACTTACAGCTCTGACTGTTGCTTCTAAGCCTAAATGTAGTCCATGTGGTCCGTTCATATGCTTTAACATGACTGCATTTGCAAAGTGTTCATATGGCAAAATTATCTTGCCATTTTCACGAAGAATCAATCTACCTTGTGTGTCTAACCCAACTCTGGATGCCATCATTCTAAAAAGGGAGAAATTTACAGCATATTATATATGATATATCCAATACACTTTTTTTTCATATTAGCAACATATAAATAGATACTGAAAATGGTTATAATCAAAGTGCACCAGAGGAGTAGTTGACCACGGTAATCTCTCAAATGATTGAGAAGGACATTTTATTATTAATCTTTTAAGATTACAATCTAGATAAAAATAAGAATCTAGTAAGAAAACAGCATCAATGTAATTTTTTACTTACTGCAAATATGCAGCACTGGGAAGCATAGATGATTCTTTCAGATCACTAAAGCATTGGAGGAGTTCTATACTGGGGCTCCAACCCTTGTTTTGTAGATACAGCTGCAGAAGCATGTACAATTTCTCAGTAACGTAGCCCTCAGCCCCGTGCGGGGTGGCCGTACTGGACGTACTTGCTGCGCCACTCGAAGTCCCCGTACTTTTAGCGAGCACACTCTTCATCGTCTCCGCCAAATCCATCTTGTAGATGTCTAAATAAGTCCTCTTTTGGGAATCCTTCGAGATAACAAACAAACAGTTTAGCAAATAATGCCAACCACGGAGATCGATAGCGCCAGACGACCACTAAAACACTGCAAGACAAACACCGTGTCCTAGCATACTTACCAGAATGATAGTATGGTCGTGCTTAAGAATTTAACAGAATGTGAGCAAGTAATTAAATTTTAATTACAGATTTATCCATTCGATATCTTGCACAAAAAATAGAAATAGTGAGGTTTTTCGTTTTAACTTGACGCTGTCATTTTTTATCGAATAAAAATGAAGTAGTGTTGCACTGCACTTGCGTTGCTGAAGTTTACTCTATGGCTGTAGTCATGCTCATTTATTAAGCAATTTAAAGTTTTTTTTTTTACATTACATTGTCATCAATACCAATTATTAATTTCTCTTTTAAAATCATCGAATGTATGTGATTGTTATTATTTATATTTTTACTCTGCACTAAGAATATTACATAGTACATATATAACTTATAACATACCATCACGCCTGTATTCCTCGAAGGGTTAGGCAGAGACATACTAATGTACATCCACATTTCGCCGGTGTGTTTAGGTCCCATATAATAGGGGGCGAGCCTATTGCCACTAACCGGGCACAAATCCAGACTCCGAGCTGCTACTGGGAATTTCATAGAAAAATCAATAACACTGCTCGACCTGGGAATCAAACCCAGGACCTATTGCGTAGCAGTCGCGCTTGGGACCACTTAGTTAATAGTAACTAACTTATATAAAATACTAGCTTTCCGCCCACGGCTTCGCCCGCGTAGTTTATTGGCTTTTCTATACTAAAATATGTATGTATTATACTTAAAAACCTTCCTCTTGAATCACTCTATCTATTAAAAAAAACCGCATCAAAATCCGTTGCGTAGTTTCAAAGATTTAAGCATACAAAGGGACATAGGGACAGAGAAAGCGACTTTGTTTTATACTATGTAGTGATAGTGATATTCTTACTTAGTAAGTGTCTACATACCTTGTAATGACCAGTTTTATCAATGACCTCTATTAATATAGAGAGCTATCTCTACCTTTGATCTCTAGCTCTCTCGGTATGGAAATATTAAGCTTATAGTTCATCATCAATATACTTGCATACGCAGACGCACGGCAAAGGCCTCGCACCTTTGAAATAGGAAAAATTACTAACCTCTGCGCTTATAGTATATAAAGTTCAATGGGAATAGTAAATAAGTTTATAATAATACTTTCCCTTTGAAAAAGGAAGTAGCCTCGCACTAGCAATTTTAGCTCATTGAGCTGTCACTGACAGTTCAATTTGACATTTCACAGTTCACTTTGATTACCTATGAATTTATGACATTTGTACATAATTTCAAAATAGCAAAACGTGGAAATCTGAGGTTAACTAACGTATGTCCAATAATTATTATATTTAATTTTATGGTCGTTCTTGTTTGAAGAAAGATCCATCCCATGAGAGTAATGGATGAATTAATAGTTGGAACTTATGAGGGATTTTTACTTGGATATTCGATACGGACAGAAGATACAGTAAGCATCTCGACTTTAACTTATAATTTTATAGCTAATAACTACTGTCTTGCCTGTTTAAGGTCTTTAAATATAATTCGTTTTTCAGGTGGTAAAATTTAAGCAGACCTTTGCTACCCACTCACATACTGCATCAGTGCGATGCATCTCAATTGGAGGAAAATTCCTTGCGTCGGGCGGTACCGATGATAAAGTCGTCGTGATCGACATGAAATCTCGTAAAGAGCATACGGTACTCATGAATCACGATGGTACTATAAATACTGTAGCATTTACTAATGGTGGTACACATCTGTTGACGGGTAGTGACGATGGCTCTATTATTGTTACAAGAACAGGCAATTGGCAAATTGAGAAGATTTGGAAAAAGGCTCATGCAGGTGAGGAAATGTTTCTCAATTTTCATTTCTAACATTATGAAATATAGTTTGCGCAAATTAGCAATAACTATCAAGAAACATGTTGCACATAATCAATAATCATCCTTTATAAATAACTAGCTGTGCCCTAAGGTTTCACCAGCTTTTTCCCCACTCCTGATGAATGTAGTGTGATGCTAGATAGCCTATGGCCATCCTCAATAAATGGGCTGGATAGCCCACACACAAGATTCTTTTCAAATTGAACCAGCAGTTACCAAGATCAGTGCTGCTTTATCATACTAGTATTGATTATCGATATTGTTTTACATACCATCAATTATTAATTTCAGGTCAACCAGTAACTGCTATTGCAGTACATCCTTCAGATAAACTTGCTCTCAGTATTGGTGGTGATAAAACTTTGAGAACATGGAATTTGATCAAGGGTCGTCCAGCGTTCACAATCAACCTTGCTAGTAAAGGTGTCTTATTACCAACAGAAATAAAGTTTTCCCCAGGAGGAGACAGATTTTCATTAGTGTCCCAGCAAACAGTTGATGTGTGGACAATTAGCAAAGCAGGTGTAGAAAAACGAATCACATGTAACTCAAAACCAACATCAGTGCAATGGTTAACTGATGAAAGGTTATTTGTAGGATTAGAAAATGGGAATATAATTACACTGACTGTATCTGACACTCAAGCTCTGACATACAAGGCACACAAAGAGAGAGTCAAATCATTGCATTATGAAAATGAAATGTTATATTCAGCATCCAGTTCAGGGGAATTGAAAGTTTGGTCAGTAGATGATTCAAAGTTAGATGAATTATGTTCCTGCAATGCTGCCTGCAGAGTCACTTGTGTAACATTGAATAGGCAAAGCCATTTAATAAAAAAGGAAGATAAGTCTGATAATGAAGAAGAAACTGAAAAGAAGGCTGCAAGTGAAGAGGAGAATGATTCAGATGATGCAAAAGAAGTCACTTCACTACCTAAAAGGAAACCAGGAGCATTTGTTACTATTAGCTATGGTGATGATGTCAATGACAATAATGATGAAAAAGAAGAAATTATCAAACCACCGCCAACAAAAAAATTCAAAAAACGGAAACGTAACAAAAAACCTAAAATACAAAAACCTGTTAATTAAATATTTTAGTAAAGTGACATAATACTTTATTTATTTTCTTATTGGAAATCCAATTGTTTTCAGCTTTAGACAAGAAGATAACATGCATTATACAGGCAATAACAGCAAGAAAACTCACATCTACATTGCAGATTATATTTTCATCATCATCTCATAAAATGTACATGGTACTAAAGAACACAGTAAAAAACAATGTGATGTAGACTTTGGTTTGTTTATTAAATTATAAATAAAAAATCTTTCTCTTGAACACACCCAAATACATAATCAAGTTCATAATAAATTAATTTGGTCCCGAAATAAATATATTTAAATAATTAAAGGAAACTGTAAATAAAAAAAATCAACAACATTAAACAAAAGTACTGATCAATTTTGGCAATGGACTCTACTTATTATTAAATCTTAAACGAAATAAATATTCTAATTGCGTAATGTACATCCAGTCACACAGTATGATTTCAAGTCCACTCTGGTAGTCGCCACATTATCTACTTGAGACTTTATTTACATGATTACAAGATAGGTATGGAACCAAAGACGCACATGAATACACAGACAGTAAAAACTACTTACTTGTAAGATAAACCATAATTATATGTCGCCTAAGAAAAACTATAAAGCTTGTCTAAATTATCAAAATCTCACACGGAAAAAAACTATTATCAAGATAGTAATTTACTGGAATGTATAATAAATTGTGAAGATTGCATTTCATAAGAATTCACAAGAAAGAAAGAATATCAAACCAATACTATTGCATCATGGGCTGGGAAGATAACCTGGTACTCTTACATGACATGAGATCACAATATGTTTGATGAATGTAACTTCACTATATAATTTAAAATATATGCTAAAATGTTGGCGACATAATAGAATATAATCAGTCACCATATCACTAAGTACATTTTGTGCATTATAT
Source organism: Subacronicta megacephala (assembly GCA_958496365.1). Lineage (NCBI taxonomy): Eukaryota > Metazoa > Arthropoda > Insecta > Lepidoptera > Noctuidae > Subacronicta > Subacronicta megacephala. The sequence goes on along the minus strand of CAUEHA010000074.1, from coordinate 7,992 downwards.
TTTATAATTATAAATAAATGCCAAAGATTACCAAAATCAATTTGCATTGCATTGGCTACAAATGTAAATAAATTATCGCATTACAAACTCGTTATTATAATAATTGGTGACAATTACATATAAGAAAGTTATTTCCTAGTCTTAAATACTTGAATTTTTTTTTAAGAAAAAATCGTTATATTTCCTGACTTTAGAACAGCTAATTCATCTTATGACTAGATTGAGCCAGTATTTTTCTACAGTCCACAACATGATCTCGAACCTCAAGAAAAACTGACACAATTAATACAAAAATGTAGGAACGATGAAGAAACCAACAAATCATCTGTAAAAGGATATATTTATGGAAATAGATTACATTAGACAGTCTAGATAAATGAGTTCTACTTGTCCTGTTCCACATTCACTTAGGTCTAATTTTCGATTAATAATATTCGTTTCTTCGTTTGAAGCAGCACTAACGTCACTAGTCTCTAAGCTATGGGTCAGATGGCACTCTGGATGCTATCAGACACAGCTTTATACCCACTACCAACACCAACTCGAGCTTCAGTCACATGAACATTTTCCAATTAAATTACCTAGGTATGTTTCTAATAATATCTTAGAATGTAACTACACGCTTTCGCAACTTTCATACAGAAACGATAAGTGAAAATGACAGAAATTCTAGATCATATAATAGTATAGCGAGAAATTAATTAAATATTTAACAAGTATATATTTTATATAACTTATAGATGCCGTAATAGTTGCAGACAAAATATAGCAAAATAAATAAAGTCGAAAAACACAGGAGACAGTTCACATGAAGCTAATTCTATTTCATCGTCAGAATATAAACAATAGACGCAAATATTAATGTCGTTACATAGAAAGATTAATACACAAACATTTTCATATCTTCAATGTAAAATTATGCCTAACCTTGAATTGCCTAATGTTGCATCGCACTTATCTAGTAAACAACAGTAGCAAGTTCATGTGAACTGACTCATTCTTTGGTGATGGCATGCTACAGCCGTGTCATAGGATTTACTTCTTCTTGGCTTTCTTCTCAGCCTTTTTGAGGGCTTTGAGGTGCTTTTCATGTGCAGCTCTTAGCTCTTTGAGACGACGCTTCATGCGGCGGCGGTCGTCTCCGCCGAGACCCAGTAGCTTGAGGTCAGCCGAGCTCAGCGCCAGGAGCAGCGCGCCGTCGACCCCGCGAGCCGCAAACGCACCGGCGTGACGCTCTAGGCCTTCACCTAGCCCGGATACCCACTGCCATACCTGATTTAATAAGAACATGTCAATGCATCATCATCATCCTCCTCGACCCACTATGACATTATTTCATACATCCTTCTTCTGTATCATTAAAATACCCAGTTGTGATACCTTGACTTGTTTTTCTAGCGAAATTCAATGCAATTTAAACATACCATTCAGTCTAGTCTACCATGCCACATACGTTTAACTGCAATTACGGAGACAAGGTAGCTGTGACTGTGGCTGTATTCTAATTTTGGAAAACGATGTAAGTTGTGATAGGACTATATTACTACAATAACATAACATGCGAAGTGTGAAGAGAAAAATAAATAAAGAATTTATTTTTATTATGCAATATAGATACCGCAGTTCCTCAAGAATATCAGTAAAACTCACTGGAAAAGTGAGTATAGTGTGGTAAAGTACCTGTTGCTTCGTCCAGTGATTGACGGGGTGCGGCTGGGCCAGCGGCGGCGGGGTGAGGCTGGCCTCGGACACGGCGCTGGACAGCGGCTGCCACGGCACCTCGCCGCCGACTACACACGCCGGAGCTTTCTTTACTATAACCATAACCCAACGTCAACTACAATATACATACATTTGGGTTCACTCTATAGAAGCATACAAGTAAACTGGGTGCACGCAATAATTATAATTAAAAGTTCTAGCCAAGTATTTCGTATGAAACGAGAGCACCTTAAAATGAGTTTAGTTTTCTGAAGGTGAACGCACACGCACTAATCAGAGCCGAAAGAAGCGAAGGAGCCGAAAGAATCGAATTTTAGAAGTAAATAATTCTAAAATTAAAAATCTAACTTCAAAGGGTAAATGTACTTTTGAGAATATTTTCCACGAAAGTCAATACTTTACGTGCCTCTTTTTAAGGTAATTTATTTACATGATGCAAGTTCCTTGCTTGATGCACTAAAATTTAAGCAATAAATTACTTGCCTCGGCCAAACATTTTTAGGGATCCAACTTTTATTATTGCATTCAAGAGACAATTAAATAAAAACATTTGATGCACCACATTTCACTTACTATTCTAGGCAAAGTCCGAATCAAAGGACTGCAAATATTGCGAATATCTCCAGTATAATTCTATGCTCCTAATTTGAGTATGTTACAAGTTACAAAATGGTAATTATGAAAATACATCTAAAAATAATTATATAATGTAACTAATAATCTAAATTTAAAGTTTTACTTAGCATACATTACGTGAATTATTTTAACTAGATATCGACAAGCCTATGTAACTTTATTCAAAATAAACTAAATATAACACCACCACCAAATAACATTCAAGTTTATGAAAGCGAACCAACACCCAGATACGAAATATAGTTCCAGAGAAAACATACAGCGGGATATTAGAATTCTTCGAAGACTGCTTACTCTGTCAACGCACACGTTCTGCAATCATCTGTGTTTTCTAATTCAGATGTTAGGTCCAACCTTGTCTTGAGAGAATTATTCGAAAAATACTCATTCTCATACATTTTATAAATAAAATGGTCGTCAATTTCTTAGAAAACTTTTATTTCTTAAAAACAATAAAAAGCTGTACACCAATCTCCAAACTTAAAGAACAAATCGAGTAGAAGGAAAGCAACGAGAAGTGTGACATAGCATCAGTGAGTGTTGTTGCACATAGAGTACAAACCTCTGGCGTTGGCCTCACTGACGGCTTGTCGGATCTCGTCGACGAGGTCGTTGGTGAGCTGCACGGGGTCGGGCTGCGGCGGGGCCGCGCCCTGCGCCAGCCGCCGCTCGCGCTCCGCCAGCACTTGCTTCAGCTGCTCCGCGAGCGACGCGCTCGGACCTATCGCCATCAGATTGAATAATAACTCGCTCGCACTATAGATGCAACTTTACACTTCAAAACTACTTCATCACTATTGAGTTGCATCTAAGTAGTTATTATTTAATCTCATGCATGCCACTTAAATGTCGATCGGATCTGATCGTTGGCTTGATTTTAAGCACATGATGTTATGGACGCTATTATTCACAAACACATTGGTACACACAAACAGTTTCGCTAAACTGTGGTGAGTTCGTTAAAAACACAGGTTAAAATACAAGAAAAGTATGATAATTGGGCATAAGTTTCAGTACTATTACCGTACGTACGCCCAATATTGATGAACCGCACACAATGATTAGAAAGCGGCATAGAACGGACACTTACCCGACAGGGGATGATGCCTGTGGTCCCGAGAGTACACCGCATCATCGGTCGCACTGCCTACCGAGCTGCCGCAACTCTGACGGGTGTCACGATGCTAATAAAAAAACTTTTCATTAGCATATAATATTGAAATTAAAACGGTGGCGGTGGCGCGCAGAACCGTTAAATATATCAGCAAAATAATGTTGAAGGTAGTTGTTTGAATAATTAAGTAATACACATAAAAAAATCTGTAAAAACTGCTTACTAAATTAGCGATGACCAAATAAAATATTGAAAAAATAATATTTGCGGTGACAGTCGTAAAACAAAAGTATATAGGTAGTAAATGAATAATAGAACTCACAGCACCAACGTGAGAGGGTCCTCCCGATGTGGATTCACTGAGCGACTCGTCGGCCGAGTCGTTGTATGAATCGTCCAAACCGTCATACTGTAACAAAAATTTGTTTTATGAATTGGAATAGCGACATGTTGATTCCGTGCATAATTTAAGGTGTGGCTAGGTGAGCATCGTCGTGAGTTCTCAGCAGTTTGGATAGGCTGTATAAGCCGCAGTCGGGGTGGCTATATTCACGAGGGCGGACGAATGCTCACTATGGGAACTTCTGGGAACAAGGAAATGGGAGTGCGGCTAGGTGAGGATCGTCGTTAGTACTGACCGAGCTCGCGTTGCTGAGGGAGTGCGGCGAGTGCGGCGAGTGCGGCGAGTGCGCGTGGTGCCTGTGGCGCGCCAGGTCGGTGCGCGCGCGGGACGGGTGAGTGTGACAGTGTGGCGAGTGCGGCTAGGTGAGGATCGTCGTTAGTACTGACCGAGCTCGCGTTGCTGAGGGAGTGCGGCGAGTGCGGCGAGTGCGCGTGGTGCCTGTGGCGCGCCAGGTCGGTGCGCGCGCGGGACGGGTGAGTGTGACAGTGTGGCGAGTGCGGCTAGGTGAGGATCGTCGTTAGTACTGACCGAGCTCGCGTTGCTGAGGGAGTGCGGCGAGTGCGGCGAGTGCGCGTGGTGCCTGTGGCGCGCCAGGTCGGTGCGCGCGCGGGACGGGTGAGTGTGACAGTGTGGCGAGTGCGGCTAGGTGAGGATCGTCGTTAGTACTGACCGAGCTCGCGTTGCTGAGGGAGTGCGGCGAGTGCGGCGAGTGCGCGTGGTGCCTGTGGCGCGCCAGGTCGGTGCGCGCGCGGGACGGGTGAGTGTGACAGTGTGGCGAGTGCGGCTAGGTGAGGATCGTCGTTAGTACTGACCGAGCTCGCGTTGCTGAGGGAGTGCGGCGAGTGCGGCGAGTGCGCGTGGTGCCTGTGGCGCGCCAGGTCGGTGCGCGCGCGGGACGGGTGAGTGTGACAGTGTGGCGAGTGCGGCTAGGTGAGGATCGTCGTTAGTACTGACCGAGCTCGCGTTGCTGAGGGAGTGCGGCGAGTGCGGCGAGTGCGCGTGGTGCCTGTGGCGCGCCAGGTCGGTGCGCGCGCGGGACGGGTGAGTGTGACAGTGTGGCGAGTGCGGCTAGGTGAGGATCGTCGTTAGTACTGACCGAGCTCGCGTTGCTGAGGGAGTGCGGCGAGTGCGGCGAGTGCGCGTGGTGCCTGTGGCGCGCCAGGTCAGTGCGCGCGCGGGACGGGTGAGTGTGACAGTGTGGCGAGTGCGGCTAGGTGAGGATCGTCGTTAGTACTGACCGAGCTCGCGTTGCTGAGGGAGTGCGGCGAGTGCGGGCGAGTGCGCGTGGTGCCTGTGGCGCGCCAGGTCGGTGCGCGCGCGGGACGGGTGAGTGTGACAGTGTGGCGAGTGCGGCTAGGTGAGGATCGTCGTTAGTACTGACCGAGCTCGCGTTGCTGAGGGAGTGCGGCGAGTATGCGTGGTGCCTGTGGCGCGCCAGGTCGGTGCGCGCGCGGGACGGGTGAGTGTGACAGTGTGGCGAGTGCGGCTAGGTGAGGATCGTCGTTAGTACTGACCGAGCTCGCGTTGCTGAGGGAGTGCGGCGAGTGCGGCGAGTGCGCGTGGTGCCTGTGGCGCGCCAGGTCGGTGCGCGCGCGGGACGGGTGAGTGTGACAGTGTGGCGAGTGCGGCTAGGTGAGGATCGTCGTTAGTACTGACCGAGCTCGCGTTGCTGAGGGAGTGCGGCGAGTGCGGCGAGTGCGCGTGGTGCCTGTGGCGCGCCAGGTCGGTGCGCGCGCGGGACGGGTGAGTGTGACAGTGTGGCGAGTGCGGCTAGGTGAGGATCGTCGTTAGTACTGACCGAGCTCGCGTTGCTGAGGGAGTGCGGCGAGTCGAGTGCGCGTGGTGCCTGTGGCGCGCCAGGTCGGTGCGCGCGCGGGACGGGTGAGTGTGACAGTGTGGCGAGTGCGGCTAGGTGAGGATCGTCGTTAGTACTGACCGAGCTCGCGTTGCTGAGGGAGTGCGGCGAGTGCGGCGAGTGCGCGTGGTGCCTGTGGCGCGCCAGGTCGGTGCGCGCGCGGGACGGGTGAGTGTGACAGTGTGGCGAGTGCGGCTAGGTGAGGATCGTCGTTAGTACTGACCGAGCTCGCGTTGCTGAGGGAGTGCGGCGAGTGCGGCGAGTGCGCGTGGTGCCTGTGGCGCGCCAGGTCGGTGCGCGCGCGGGACGGGTGAGTGTGACAGTGTGGCGAGTGCGGCTAGGTGAGGATCGTCGTTAGTACTGACCGAGCTCGCGTTGCTGAGGGAGTGCGGCGAGTGCGGCGAGTGCGCGTGGTGCCTGTGGCGCGCCAGGTCGGTGCGCGCGCGGGACGGGTGAGTGTGACAGTGTGGCGAGTGCGGCTAGGTGAGGATCGTCGTTAGTACTGACCGAGCTCGCGTTGCTGAGGGAGTGCGGCGAGTGCGGCGAGTGCGCGTGGTGCCTGTGGCGCGCCAGGTCGGTGCGCGCGCGGGACGGGTGAGTGTGACAGTGTGGCGAGTGCGGCTAGGTGAGGATCGTCGTTAGTACTGACCGAGCTCGCGTTGCTGAGGGAGTGCGGCGAGTGCGGCGAGTGCGCGTGGTGCCTGTGGCGCGCCAGGTCGGTGCGCGCGCGGGACGGGTGAGTGTGACAGTGTGGCGAGTGCGGCTAGGTGAGGATCGTCGTTAGTACTGACCGAGCTCGCGTTGCTGAGGGAGTGCGGCGAGTGCGGCGAGTGCGCGTGGTGCCTGTGGCGCGCCAGGTCGGTGCGCGCGCGGGACGGGTGAGTGTGACAGTGTGGCGAGTGCGGCTAGGTGAGGATCGTCGTTAGTACTGACCGAGCTCGCGTTGCTGAGGGAGTGCGGCGAGTGCGGCGAGTGCGCGTGGTGCCTGTGGCGCGCCAGGTCGGTGCGCGCGCGGGACGGGTGAGTGTGACAGTGTGGCGAGTGCGGCTAGGTGAGGATCGTCGTTAGTACTGACCGAGCTCGCGTTGCTGAGGGAGTGCGGCGAGTGCGGCGAGTGCGCGTGGTGCCTGTGGCGCGCCAGGTCGGTGCGCGCGCGGGACGGGTGAGTGTGACAGTGTGGCGAGTGCGGCTAGGTGAGGATCGTCGTTAGTACTGACCGAGCTCGCGTTGCTGAGGGAGTGCGGCGAGTGCGGCGAGTGCGCGTGGTGCCTGTGGCGCGCCAGGTCGGTGCGCGCGCGGGACGGGTGAGTGTGACAGTGTGGCGAGTGCGGCTAGGTGAGGATCGTCGTTAGTACTGACCGAGCTCGCGTTGCTGAGGGAGTGCGGCGAGTGCAGGCGAGTGCGCGTGGTGCCTGTGGCGCGCCAGGTCGGTGCGCGCGCGGGACGGGTGAGTGTGACAGTGTGGCGAGTGCGGCTAGGTGAGGATCGTCGTTAGTACTGACCGAGCTCGCGTTGCTGAGGGAGTGCGGCGAGTGCGGCGAGTGCGCGTGGTGCCTGTGGCGCGCCAGGTCGGTGCGCGCGCGGGACGGGTGAGTGTGACAGTGTGGCGAGTGCGGCTAGGTGAGGATCGTCGTTAGTACTGACCGAGCTCGCGTTGCTGAGGGAGTGCGGCGAGTGCGGCGAGTGCGCGTGGTGCCTGTGGCGCGCCAGGTCGGTGCGCGCGCGGGACGGGTGAGTGTGACAGTGTGGCGAGTGCGGCTAGGTGAGGATCGTCGTTAGTACTGACCGAGCTCGCGTTGCTGAGGGAGTGCGGCGAGTGCGGCGAGTGCGCGTGGTGCCTGTGGCGCGCCAGGTCGGTGCGCGCGCGGGACGGGTGAGTGTGACAGTGTGGCGAGTGCGGCTAGGTGAGGATCGTCGTTAGTACTGACCGAGCTCGCGTTGCTGAGGGAGTGCGGCGAGTGCGGCGAGTGCGCGTGGTGCCTGTGGCGCGCCAGGTCGGTGCGCGCGCGGGACGGGTGAGTGTGACAGTGTGGCGAGTGCGGCTAGGTGAGGATCGTCGTTAGTACTGACCGAGCTCGCGTTGCTGAGGGAGTGCGGCGAGTGCGGCGAGTGCGCGTGGTGCCTGTGGCGCGCCAGGTCGGTGCGCGCGCGGTGCGCCGACGTGTCCAGCAGAGCGCCGCGCGGGACGGCCGCGTCCAGCTCGCGAGACGCCCAGCGACGAGCCCACGCTGTTCGTGCCCACGCCCACTAACGATGATGTCG
>CAUEHA010000073.1:57500-86787 GCA_958496365.1 Subacronicta megacephala | reverse complement strand
CGCTCCGGTGGCCTTAGACTTCTCTTCAGTCGCCATTGGAAGCTCAACTTCGGTCGCCGCTACAGAATCAGCTTTTTCTGCGCGTAGGTTCGGCAGGTCGTCTTGCTCACCCGCAGCCATGACTTTCTTACTTATAATAAGTATGAGTTTAACCTATATCTGTAGATTTATAAAAGCCACTGTAAATACAGGGATTATCATTGTGACAGTGGAATGTGGATGTACAAATATATACAATGTCAGTTTTAGCACTTATATGCGAAACACGAAACACGTGTCTAGTATTTTTAGGTAAAGAATCTATGTACAGAGTTTCAACACTATATCTTGAAAAATGACAAAGTTATAAGCTGGTATGATATCTGGTTGTCTATCGCATCAATCTGTAGCATCGACTTCAGGCGACTGTATCATCATCACTACGTAGTATAAAACAAAGTCGCTTCCCGCTGTCTGTCCCTTACTCGTTTCATATAGTTATTACGTAGATTATTTTTTTTTGTAAAAGGATGTTCATTATAAAATTATCTAGGTTTCCCATGAGTCAAAATGGTTATGTATTGATGCATTATCTTGAAATACTAGCATACAAGTGGGTCGTTTAATTAAAAATTACCAATCCTTGAGCTTGTGTAACTTTTTAACCGTGTACTGAAATGAAGTTTTATGTTCAGATCAGATTGTAACTGCAAAATTTTTTAAAGACAAAATTGTTAAAATTCAAGATAGTACCAAACTACTTTTGTATGGAGCGCGGAGCGGATACTATCCTTTTAGAAACTACCTACGCATCGGATTTTGATGCGTTTTTTTTAATAGATAGGTAGAGTGTTTCAAGAGGAAGGTTTATATGTATAAATACATCCATAGTATAGTGGAGAAACACTGATAATTTTAGATGTTCATAAATAAATATGTGATGTCGTAAATAAACACATTTTGAGCTTACATTGCAAACTTTGGCTGAGCCTTACGAGATAGCTTAAAATAATGTACTACAGTATTGTACAGCTTAAAAAGGTCTACAAAATAGTCTGCGATAGTATCTGTCTATCTCTTAGGGATAACCCACAATATCCATTTTTTATCTTTTACTTTTTACGAGAAATAATGGCTTATTGACGAACCGATTTTAAGCAATACAGCATTAATCCTTATCCAATTAAATACCTTAAACACATTGTGCATTTAATATAGATCAATATGGCCCTTTACAGCATGTAAGTAATTTAAATAAATATTTTCGAAGATTTATTTCAGATTTAAAATGTTCCGGCGGAACGCGGGCGCCCTATAGCACTTTTATGTTATTGGAGCTCTTTAGCGAGGAAAATAACAATTATCACTAATGACACTAATCACTATCACTACATGCTATAAAACAAAGTTCTCCGCCGCGTGTGTCTGTTTGCGATAAACACAAACTACTGCACCGATTTTCGTGCTGTTTTCACCAATGGATAGCGTGATTCTCGACGAAGGTTTATATGTATGTATAATTCATACATATCATAATTCAGAAAAGCCGAGAAACCACGCGGGCGAAACCGTGGGCGGAAAGCTAGTATACAATATTATAAAATCGTAGAGGACCTGTCTATTAGATACAGAGAAAATATTTAAAGGATTTGACAAGTGAGTCAGAATATGTGGTTAACAAATGTCGAATCCTAAGTGTTTTTTAGAAATGTTGTCCATTTGTTAAATACTAAGCACGTTTGAATTGTCCGCAATTAAGTAGTTCAGCAGCGATGTATTTAAATAGAAAGGAATTTTCGAAACTTTCTAGAATGGTTAACTTGTTTTATATGAATATATGTATGGTATGGCATGCTTTTTCTAAGCATGGCATATTTGTATAAATTTGACAAAATTATTTATTCAAGCAAGATAGGTACATAGGTAGAAGTTTTTGAACATAATTTTTATTTTATGGAAAGCACCACAAACACCCTGGATCCATTATGAGTATGACCTCCTAGTGTTATTGCTGGAAAGAAAAAGCAATACAACAAACTCCCCAGCAACACATTTCTGTCTGTTAATTTTACTAAGGCATTACAATTTACATAAGTATTCTAATCTATAGAATTCTTATACAATTTACATAAGTATTATATTCTATAGAATATATCGATTTTGATGTGATTTGTATCAATCGAATGTACTCCTTATTACAAGCATAATATGTACTTCCTTCATTTTCAATGTACCTCTCTAATAAAGAAGTTAAAAATATTTATTATAAAATAACTCATGTTTAATTTGAGAAATGAAATGTCCTGAAATTTTCTCAAGACTGATGGTCACTCAACTAGTACATTCTTGGATTTTAGGTTTATTGGTACAGGACTCGAACTTTACCAATGTACCTTCATATCTTACTCCGATTGATCCCATACTGGACAGAATAACGTAATATTAACAAAGATATTAACGTTTGTAGGGGGCCGGGCTGAAAATATTTCGGGTGCTCATATTTCTTAAATTAGGTAATCTATTTAAAAAAAAGAAGTACATATGTAGGTAGTACAGGACAGATTATAATGTACATAGATTTTATTATTAGGTTTTGTATTTTTACTGCATAGAGCTAATGAAATAATTTCAGCACGGCTCCCTACAATAAAATGTTAAGGTTGAGAAATAAATAAAGCGGTACATTTATGCTAAATTGATGGAGTACATTCGATCAGTAGCAACACATTTTTAGTACACTTTGTAGAAGTCGCGGTATATGGAAGGGACCGGGCTAAAAACGTCAGGCTGGCCCGGCCACCAATAAGTACCTGTAACTTCTTTATTAGAGAGGTACATTGAAAATTAAGGAAGTACATATGCTTGTAATAAGGAGTACATTCGATTGATACCAATCACATCAACAAAATCGATGGGGCCGGGCCAGCCTGACGGACGTTGTATCTTTTGATTGCATTAGCTTAAAAGTTTGATTTTTTCACAGCTCCAAGAGACAGTAGACCTGAGTATTTAATATAAATTCCAGCTTGATACCTCCACGCGTTCCTGAAAATAGGGTCTTGACAGACAGACAGACGGATTTGGACGGACCCTTTGGGTATGGAACCCTAAAAAAGAGAAAAAACTTTTTATTACCTTGTTGTTGTCCCAACTATAATTCAGGATAAAGTAAGTAACACCGTGTTCCCACTAACGACAGAACATCTTGCAAGCATCTATCTAACTCTCAAAGACATACCATCACGCCTGTTATCCTTGAAGGGTTAAGGCAGAGGTGTACTTAATGTACACCCACAGTTTGCCAGTATGTTTAGGTCCCATGTAATAGGGGGCAAGCCTAATGCCATTCACCGGGCGTGTGCGTTCGCGCAGCGGAATGTTGTTGAATTTAAAGATTTTAAGTATGCAGATATTTAGTGTATGACGTCGTATAATTGTGTATGGTAAAAAAAAATTTGTGCACGCAGCCATTGTGGAGAAATTCATCAAAAACTGATTCCGCTGGGCGAACGTTGTCCTGGCGGAACTTTTTTTAATCCATAAACTTTAGAAGAAAAAAGATGTGTCCAATAATTAGTGTGTATTTGTGTGTAATTGTGTATGTATGATAAACATTAGTGCATGCATAAACTTCGGAGAAATTCAAGTTTCCGCTACGCGAACGTTTGGCCATTAGCTAGTTTTCATATAAAGCGCTTACATAGAGAGCTGTAGAATTTTACATACATTGTTTTGAATTTGTTTATATTTGTTTAAAAAACAGATTTAGAAAAAAACGTAGGGCTTAAAAGATAAAAATATAAACGTAAAATACGCTTATTAGGTCTTAGTTCTTAAAGTATGCACTTTGGGGTCTAGATTTTCACGTTTATACAAACCTTGTAGGTGTCTGCAACATGTTGCCAAGTATCAATGATGTTCCGTTAGTAATTAAAGAGTTATAGGACAATTTACCATGAATAGATCACTGTTTACAAAACAGTCAAATATCACGACGTTCTAAAGGAATTGCATGGTAAAATGTATGCCAATAATTAGTGTATTCATTCAACTATTCACATGCAAAATTTCATGTCATTAAATTCAGTAATTAAAGAAAAACAATTATAATACTGACGAAGCATCGAAAACCTACATAACCCGACCAAGTTCAGATGGCTACAAAAAAGCGGCCGTGCCATATATCTAAGAAACGTTCTTAACCTTCCAATATAGTATTTATTAATACGGTAGAGTTGCGTACACAAGCGTTGCGGGCCGCGGCTAATGAAAACATATTGCCCTCTCTTTTCTTCAAGGATGGAAGTACCGTATTTTTTTATTTTTTTTTATAAAAAAAAAGCGAGTTTCAAGCGAGAAGCCGCCTATCGCTCGTTGCGCGCAGCGCGTTGTCTATTTTTTCACACTAGAATTTTTTTGATCAATTCATAACTACAATACTTAGACTATTTAACCAAAGGACTAGCCTTAAGCGTACCGCTTCGAACAAAATAATTCTACATATTTTGGTGGGGTGCGGGGGAACACGCTCACATACATAAGTCACAGTACAGTACAACGGTATATATCAATTAAAAAATCGATTCAAGAAGTAGTTTTTTTAAGTTATTAGATTTGTTTGATCCACTAAACTTGCAAAGGGGAACGCTCGTGCATGCCTAGTCCATTGGTTAAATAGTGCAGTAATAAGCTACAATATGATAAATATTTACCTAAAGAAATTTAGCTGGCCCTTTAGCTCATATTATTAACGTTAGCATATCATCAGGAACATTTCCTGACAACCTAAAAACGGTAATTGTTAAACCCATTCATAAAAAGAACAGTAAAGATGATATGTCTAACTATAGGCCGATAGCTTTAACTCCCGTTTTCTCTAAAATCATAGAAAAAGTCATATATGAAGCAATATCATCTTTTCTGACTAAATTTAATATACTTTCTCATCAACAATACGGATTTAGGAAAAATAGAAACATAAACATGGCCATATTTGACCTACTCAATGTTATAATGCCGAATGTTGATACTAAAACGCCTATATGTGCTATATATACAGATATGTCGAAAGCTTTCGATTTCGTAAACCATAACGTTCTGCTTCAAAAATTAAACGCCTACGGCATTCGAGGTAATATCCTAAACCTAATAGAAACATATTTATCCAAACGAAAACAAATGACAGAAATTTACAAAATATGTCCCAAGTCTAAATTAGAACAAAAATACGTGTCTTCCAATAGAGAAATTAAATTCGGTGTACCACAGGGAAGCGTCCTGGGGCCTTTGTTATTTTTAGTCTATATTAACGACCTCCCACGCCAGGTCCACCATCCCATGGTACTGTTTGCCGACGATAGTACGGCACTTTTAAAATGCGAAAATAATGAAAACTATGAAAATGATATAAATGACACCATTAAAATTATAATAAATTGGCTAAACAGTAACAACTTACAAATAAACATACAAAAAACAAAGATAATGCATTTTTACCAAAGACTTCGTATCAATGATCTAAATATTAATTATAATAGACAAAATGTAGACAGAGTAGAAGTTACAAAGTTTTTAGGAATTTTAATCGACAGCCAACTAACATGGAAAGCACAGGCAGAAGCAATCTGTAAAAAACTTAGCACATCTGCGTATGCACTTTATAATCTTAGGAAAAAAGTTAATATCGGAGCGGTACTACTGGCATATCATGGCCTTGTCGTTTCTATATTAAGGTTTGGTATTATATATTGGGGCAATTGTACCGACAGAGAGAGTATTTTTAGAGCCCAAAAACGCTGCATACGCGCCGTGTTTGGGTTGAAAGTTACTGACAGCTGTGTTCCATTTTTTAAAAGTCATAAATTATTGACATTTCCTTGTCTTTATATTCTAGAAATTGCTATGTTTGTTAAATGTAATCGACATTTATTTTTAACTTTATCGGAAAGCAGAAACCGAGTTGTGACTTTGCGATCTCAATACAGAAACTTGTTACGCACAGGTGGATATAAGAGTGCTTTGTTGAAGAAAAGTGTTTTTTGTATGGCGCCGACTATTTTTAACCACATACCCGATTCCATTAAATAGGAACCAGTATCAACCTTCAAAAAGAAATTAACAAATATTCTATTAAATAAGTGTTATTACTCCGTATCTGCTTTTCTAGCTGATTCATTTTAATTATGTGTCATGTGTACGTATGTTTTGATGATAAAACTGCATCAATGTTTGCATGCCAATTTGGTAGAATGTACAAGGATTCTTTAATGTTATTGTAACCACCCTATTGTTAATACCTACATTCTGAGCAAATAAATAATTTTGAATTTGAATTTGAATTTGAAAGAGTAGTAGGTACTTACATGTGGTAATTATTAAATTTCCCTAAGGGGTCTATAGTTAGAATCCTGATCCGTGAAATCTTCAATAGAAATTAGCCGTATGAATTTTATTTGTCTTATAATATATCTAGATTATATCTCAAGTCTCAAGCGCATACTTAAATAAAGTACCTACGTAAATAGTACCTACTTTCTGTCATAGTCAAATACATTTAAAAAAGTAGGTGTACAATAATAAATGACCTATAAATTATATCGAAACAACAATTGTGTTATCACTTATCACCTATACCAATTCAATACCGGTATTATACTGTAAATTTTGGGATGTTACCTAAATATATTGCACGGCCGCTTTTTTGTAGCTATCCGAACTTGGTCGGGTTATGTAGGTTTTCGATGCTTCGTCAGTATTATAATTGTTTTTCTTTAATTACTGAATTTAATGACATGAAATTTTGCATGTGAATAGTTGAATGAATACACTAATTATTGGCATACATTTTACCATGCAATGCCTTTAGAACGTCGTGATATTTGACTGCTTTGTAAACAGTGATCTATTCATGGTAAATTGTCCTATAACTCTTTAATTACTAACGGAACATCATTGATACTTGGCAATATGTTGCAGACACTTACAAGGTTTGTATAAACGTGAAAATCTAGACCCCAAAGTGCATACTTTAAGAACTAAGACCTAATAAGCGTATTTTACGTTTATATTTTTATCTTTTAAGCCCTACGTTTTTTTCTAAATCTGTTTTTTAAACAAATATAAACAAATTCAAAACAATGTATGTAAAATTCTACAGCTCTCTATGTAAGCGCTTTATATGAAAACTAGCTAATGGCCAAACGTTCGCGTAGCGGAAACTTGAATTTCTCCGAAGTTTATGCATGCACTAATGTTATTCATACATACACAAATACACACTAATTATTGGACACATCTTTTTTCTTCTAAAGTTTATGGATTAAAAAAAGTTCCGCCAGGACAACGTTCGCCCAGCGGAATCAGTTTTTGATGAATTTCTCCACAATGGCTGCGTGCACATTTTTTTTTTACCATGCACAATTATACGACGTCATACACTAAATATCTGCATAATTAAAATCTTTAAATTCAACAACATTCCGCTGCGCGAACGCACACTCACCGGGCACAAATCCAGATTCTGAGCTGCTACTGAGAATTTCATAGAAAAAGCCAATAACACTTTGCTCGCCCTGGGGATCGAACCCAAGACCTCTAGCGTAGCAGTCGCGATTGGGACCACTAGAGTAACTCTCAGAGTGAGTGGAATAGGTAGCTGTTTGCAACATGTTTTGTTGTCAGTGGAAACGCGGGGTACGAAATGGTAATTGGTATGTTCCGAAAATATTTACCTTATCCTATAAATATCCAGCCTTCCCATAAATAATTATTTTCTGTCTCTGTTCATAATTGGGTCAACTAAGTTTAAGTCACTTAACCCTAGAAAGATGTTATTTTTTAGTACTTAAAAGATAAAGTTGCGCCTTAGAGGCGCTCAATATTCAGTATAGATTTTTTATACAAACAAATTTTTTATAACTTTGCGAAATGCAACATTATTAATAAGTACAGTAGAATCCGTTTATTATAACACATACAAGTGTATTTTTTACTGTAAGAAATCTGTAATTTTTGACTGCTTTTGTTTTTTCCTCAGACTAGTAAAATAGGTTTTTCATTTTATTGTAAAAACAGTCTCTAATACTATTGTGTATAGAAGACATAGCTATGGTCAATGCCGAACGTCGTCGGGAATCAACGAACATTACCGGAGGAGTAAAGAATCATGTCGGTCATTATAACCGGACATAATTTATTAAAAATGGGTCATAATAAGCGACATGTCACTGTAAGGGAAGTCATTATATCCGACTTTTTATAAAGAATTTTATATGAAAACCAAACTTCGTGGTGTAATAATAACCGGTTGGTCAATATAGGCGGAGTCATAATAAACGGATTCTACTGTAAATAAAACACAATTTTCAGTTATTATTTTGTAATAATAAGAAAAGAATAGAGATTTTAAAAATCCCTTACAAAAATCAACAAAAATTAAATGTCTTCTATATTGAGGTACATTTTTTTCATAAATATATAATATTTTTAGTTTTTATCTTACTAACTAGTGAGTTAGTACATAAATAAACCACCACATAAATAAACTAAATACAATCGCACCTGCCTCCCTCTAGGGTTGGCAGAGACAAAATAATAATAATAGCATCCTCCTCTCTTCTAAGTCGCCATACCCTGCAGGGCCCATAATATGCCTTTTGTGATAATGTAACATCTAACAAGATTATGGAGTGCAATAAAGATATTGAGTATTGAGTTTTGAAATATTCAGTCTTAAAATTAATAAAATATATACATATACATTTGTTGCAAACATCTTTTTCTATATTCACCACACACAGTTTTTTTACTGTATAACTATGCAATGGTCATGTCCAGGATCTTCAGGTGGTTGGGGGTGGTCGAACAAGTCTTGATAGATCACCCTCGAGTACATACTCATCATCAGTGTCAGTCTGTACTTCATCTTTGCTTATATTATAGTCCTCTATCTCACTGTCACTGCCATCCTGTGCACTTTAGCCCTCTTTATTCTCTATTCATTCAATAAAGACATAATTGGTCCTTTCTAACGCTCTTCTGTTCGCCATGATGTTGGAACTATCCTAAAATCAACAAAAAATAATTAATAAATACATTGCCTACTTTTAAATATACCATACGTAAACAGAAATAGGTAAAAAAAAACAAAAACCAAATCATAAAGAAATGTGTGAAAGTTGCACAAAAGATAAAGTGGCGCCTATGAAGCGCAACGTATCGCGATTGCAACGAAACTATGGTACTTACCGATCAGGAGCAGTCGCCTCTTGGAAGTGTTGACCGCCGACAACTGAGTTGGCGCCGAAACACAAGCTTGTACGCGCGTTAATTAGAAAAATACAGCAATATATTTGTTTCGCGGGCGCCTCTGAAGCGCACGTTATCTTTCTAGGGTTAATGTAAAAGATTCCCCGAGAGATTTACACTTATAAAAGTGTAAAGCTCTCGGGGAATCTTTAGGTCCTTAATCAAATTGTTGCTCACTTTCACATGTGTAGAATTAGAATGTAATACATACCTCGGATAAACAAAGCACATTCCTAAATTATTTTAGTCGATCGATGTATGATCGATAGGTGCTATCATTATCGTAATACAAGCAAGCCGCTCTTAACAAGCATGCACAGTTGTGCAATAATAATCAAGTATTTAAACTTTGAGTGGTATTTATTTATTTGTATTGATTATTCAGTCAATCGGGTAAAAATATTTTTTTGTTGACTGTCAATACTGTCATCGAGAGTAATCACTGTTACAATTTTAGGCGTGTGTAACTCTTTACTGATTCGACTCATTGTTCCATTCCGAATCATTTAGGTGATCCAAAAGATTGGAACAGTAACAATGTATCATTTGTATCATTGAATCCGGAACAATATTTGGATCTTTCTTTAGCGCGATCATATCGCTTACGTATGCGGTGCGAGAGAGATCGTCCAAGGCATATCGAATCACTGAGAGACGTGAAAGCGTAGCGAAAGAGAGGATAAACAATAAAATAAAGCAAGGAATAATGATATGGCAAATGTGATGAATTACTCTTTATTATTTTCGATGCATGTAATTATTTTATTTATTTGGGAAAATTAACGGTTGTACATTATTCAATACAAATCAAAAACAGTAAAAATACAGGATGCATTAAATGTATAACCAACGACATTTTCCACGGAATATAAAAAAATGGCTAAAATTACGTCGTCCAATGTAGGTAGGTACGTACAATTATTCGAAATATGACAAATAATTACACTCTATTGGCATCTATAAGTTCAGTATCGTAAGGACATTTTTGGAATTTGTATTTTTGACTCAAATGATACATATCAGTGATCAATGATCTAATCATAACGATGAAACATTTCTCCCACGCCTAATAATAGACACCACTAGTGAGCAGGGTTACCATCAAATTACAGAACCTGCCTTACTTTGGTTAAATGATTAAATCCTGCCAAAGTATGTTGTAAAAACTGCCTAAATACTGCCATTTAAAGCTAAAGCATCAGGGCGCGAAATTATTTTTTTCTTGTGTAACATGGTCCGCGCTCGCCGCTCCTTCTCCGCGCCTCAAGCCTCACCCCGCGTGTCGCTATAAATAGGTCTACAGACGGTGCGCGGGTCTCCTTCGTCCTGCTGCAGCTACTGAAGTTAAGTGCCGCCCTCTACCGGTCGGACCTCGCCTCGAAGCCTTCGCCGAAGCCACCCTGAGCTTAACTCACCCTACTCTTATCTCATTGTACTTAGTTTGTGTTAACATCAACCCTAGTGTCAATAAGTTTAAGATCAGCTTAAACTGGTGATGTAGCCGTGCGTACACCTAGAATGTGTTATAACTGAAAAATTTGTGAAAAACCAAGAACAATTTGAATTTCGCGCCTAACCCCGACGGTTTAGTCTTAACGTTATATACCACGAGAAATAAAAAAACACAAATTATTTATTATATTTATTTAAGAAATATTCTTTCGCATGCAGCGTTAAACATTAGTGAGCATAGCAGTTCTTTTGCAAAATTTGAATTGTCCACTAGGATTCCGCATTTTGCCGATAGCACCCTAAAAATTGTCAACACTTGCAACTACAATTCATCAATACTTGTTTTATGGTTATCTACTTTATCAGAAAAGTTTTAAAATTGTTATGAAAATGTGATACAAACATAAAACAAGAAGTACTGGGAAAATCTCCCATATATTATGCTCACGAACTATCTTCGGGGCAGCCATTTTCGAAATTTTGAATTGCAATTAGGAGATTTATTTTCTAAACCCAATACTGCCAAAAACTGCCAGGTTTATTAAAATGTCAGCCGATCATGCCAGGTGCTGAAAAAAGGCTCAAATCCTGCCAAAATGGCAGCAACCTGTCACATATGGTCACACTGCTAGTGAGTGATAGGGATAGAGATGGGTAACTCAGGTAGCTATGTCGCGAGTCGGCTATTTTTGGTGATCGAATATTTTAGTATTCGTTAAAAAAACATCGAATTAGGACGGATTCGGAAGTCTTGGATAGGTATTCGAATACTAGCACGAGTATTCGAATACTTCGAAGAATCGAGTACTTTTTAAATTGAACTTTGTAGTTTGCTTTTGACGACAAAACCTTATGTTTCATCACAAATCATGTATGAACGATAGGAAAGTATGTAAATAATAATAGATTAATGTATAATCTGTCATTTAAGCATATTAGTATTACTACGGATTAGCTTAGTAGAATTACTACGGATAGGGAATACGAGGAGCTGCCCATTGCTAAAAAATTATATAAAATGGACAGTTTTGAAATCTGCGGTGTTAAAGACGTTTCCACCGGCCTATCTGTGTTTTGCTGTTATCGTACACCTTATGATAAGAACTTAGACACTTTTATGGTTAGGCTCGAAAAACTACTAGAACATTTCTTTAACAAGAACTGTGTTATTTGCGGTGATTTTAATATTGATTTAGCAACTGACAATAAAAAAACAAAAGACTTATTAAATTTATTGACATGTTACAACTTTCGACATCTAATTAGTTCGACTACATTTATCCGAAATGACTCACAATCTTGTATTGACAATGTCTTCACCAATTTGCCAGTTGATTGTGTGATAAGTTGCGTTGTTGACCACAATGGCTTGGCAGATGGACACGCAGGATTACTCTGCAACACAGTATTCAAAAGTAACGAACTACGTAGGAATATGACAACAAGTAGTGTTCAAATTACTAAACGGGTTTTTAATGCAAACTCTAGAAAAAACTTTAGAAATTTGCTAATAAATCACGACTCGAGTGATTTCGGAATAAATTGTTTCTTAAAACTATTCGATGAAATGTTCACACGCTGTTTTAGGAAAAGGAAACTAAAGATACAATCAGCCCAAAATACACACCTTTACACCCTTAGTGACCCAACTAAGGGTGTAAAGGTTTCTAGTAAAATGAAACGATTTCTATATACTGGCAAAGGGAATAGAAAAAACGACACGGTGATGCACTATAGGCGAAAATACATCGCTCTGTACAGGAAGGTAATAAACATGGCTAAAAAGCTAACAGTACAATCTAAATTAGCAAAATCAACGAACATGTCAAGAGATGTTTGGAAAATTATAAACAGACATAGAAATAAGAGCGTCAAAAACAATACAAAACTGATTTTAAAATTAAATAATATGATTATATCTGAACCATCAGAAATTTTAAAAATCTTTGCCCAGCAGTTCGAACTTAATTCATCAACTACTGCATGCATAGGGGCTGCCATTGATATTCTACGTAATAGTGCAAAAAGAGTAACTAATGACCCAAAGAGTATAATAATATATAGGGAAAAGAGAGCCCTCTCGCACCTATTCTTGCCAATACATTTCGAAGCGCCATCTGAAAGTTGCCCCCGACAATTATATTCGTGACTATAGATAGGTATATATATTATATGTATGTATGTATTATACTATAATGAAGTTTTAGTTTACTTAAGTTATCTTAAGTTTCCTTGGTTGCAGTTTAGTTTTAGAATTAATATTATAGTGGGAAGATATTGTTTTCTGCAAATATATTCAATACACGACAAGAGTCCACCATAATATTAATTCTAAAGCAAAGTGCGTCCGCGCAATAAACAACAACCACCATGTCCACCATTTTGTAAATATGACATTTGTCACATGATTAATTTATCAGTTCAGGGTTGCCATTTGGGTGATAGAAATTTGCCCAGTCTTTGTACATATTTTCGTCAACATTGGATTTCCAAAGATTTTCTTTTCAGATCCAAAATCTTTTAACACCCAAGCATCACTTGCAATTGTGAAATTATGAAGATTTATTCAATTCGATATAGAATTATATTAATTATCTTTATATAAAGATTCGATAACCCCAAAATACGTTCCAAGAGCTAAAACTTTTTACCACGAATTGGGAAAGAGCCGGTATATATGACAACTCTACATCAGTAGACCTTGCCAGATCAGAAATATGGTGTCACTTCTTTGTAATAAGAAAATATTCACATATTTAATCTAAGCATATTATGCTCGCAAATATTTAAATGTTATGGATGTAATTAATGATTAATCTAATTTAATTATTTATATTATTACTCTAGTAATACTGAACTGCCGGTCGCCTATCCTGACATCTGTTGGCATTTTTGTCAACTTTTTACTATCAACTCTTCGGGGGCATCTAGCAGATGGCTGTTCTATCTTTGCAAATTGATGAATGTATGAAACTGTCCCCCCGCTGTAATGACCTTATATCTGACTCTTTATAAAAAGTCGGATATAATGACTTCCCTTACAGTGACATGTCGCTTATTATGACCCATTTTTAATAAATTATGTCCGGTTATAATGACCGACATGATTCTTTACAACTCCGGTAATGTTTGTTGATTCCCGACGACGTTCGGCACGTGGCTCGTTTTTGTTTTGAATCTCAGTGAGTAATTGACGCTTGAAAAGGAGTCAAAAATTGCAGATTTCTTACAGTAAAAAATACACTTGTATGCAAAGAGATTTAATAGTAGTAGTAATAGAGCGGACATTGGGAACATTGTCAAACAAAAACTTTGAGCCCATGTGGCAGTAACGCTATCTATCTTTGAATAGCAAAAATTATACAACTGACGCAATCTGACAACATATTTCAGCTATCATACAATAGGTGTAGTATTATAAAGGAATTTAAAATTCTTTGGTAGAGGTGCTACCAATAAGATAACAAGATATCGATAAAATTTATGAAGATCACTACGATAGGCTTTTTATAAGATACTAGTTTTCCACCCGCAGCTTTGCCCGCGTGAACTATATGTTTCTTGTCATTTTACGGGATAATATACGGCCTATGCCAGGAATAATGTAGCTTTCTATTGGTGAAAGAATTTCTGTCCAGTAGTTTCAGAGCATATTCAATGCAAACAAACAATCAAATCTTTCCTTTTTCAATCTTTTCTTTTCTTTATATTAGTTCAGATAAACAACAGTTATCAAGCGGTTACATGATAATAAAGAAATATGTACGAATTTTGCTCTATTAATTTTTAACAAAAAATTAAACCGTCGAAAAAAGTATTCGAATAAAGTTACTTTTTTCGTCGGTTTAATTTTATGTTTTTTTTTTGTCTAGGTATCTAAGTAGTTTCTTAGTTACCTTACTTTAACGAAGTCATGTCTAAAGTTATCATAAAGTTAAATAACACACGAGATAGTAGCTGTAAACAGTTGAGGGTTTCCTTCGACTGTCTTCCGTCTCCAACATCAGGTCAACTATAGGGTTCCATTATGTTGTAGTGTCATTAGAACTATACAAGTGTGACAAGTTTCACCACAATCGGTTCACAAGTGAAATATTTAAAATTCAGAAACCAATCATCCCCTATTTTACTACCTGAATTAATTATTAAAGTTAGAATGTTCCAGGGGTCCTCCACCCCTTCCAAACAAAAAAATAGTTTTCGAAATCTTTCTTCAATTGACGGTGCAATCGGGTAACATACCTACGTGAAAAAAACTTACATACAGACATACATTACAGACGAATATAGAACCTCCTCCGGTTTTTCGTCAGTTAAAAATATGAACAGAACATTGTTTATAATTTATTATTTACCTAACTCATAAAAATATTACTTATCGATATCACGAATCGATAAAAAGCAGCAACCTCTATTAAGTCAGTAGCAGAGAGGGATGTGACTTTAGGATAAAAAAACGATTATTTAAAAATCGTTTTTTATTTATCTCAAAATAATCGATTATATAAAAGTCGATTTTTTTATTATGAAAAGTTCAGGCTCAGTTGTGTTGTTGTATGTTTTATGCGAACAATTTACGAAATAATAACGAAACACGCGGTGTTGCCTTGTTATTTTTAATAGGTACCAGTAGGAAAAAAAACGAAAAAGCGTCCCCGCTTAAAATAAAAAACTGCCTCGTTAGTCTAGTGGTCCCAAGCGCGACTTCTACGCAAGAGCTCCTGTGTTCGATTCCCAGGTCGAGCAAAGTGTTATTGGGTTTTTCTATGAAATTCCCAGTAGCAGCTCGGAGTCTGGATTTGTGCCCGGTTAATGGCAATAGGCTCGCCCTATTACATGGGACCTAAACATACCGGCGAAATGTGGGCGTACATTAGTACACCTCTGCCTAATCCTTCGGGGAATACAGGCGTGATGGTATGTTATGTTTTTTAAAATAAAAAAATCGATTAATAAAAAAAATATAATCACTCATAAAAAATCGATTTTTATAAAATATTAATCGTATTTTTTTTAAATCGATTATTTTTTAACATCCCTAGCAGAGCAGTGTAAAAACTACTGAGCAACAGAGGGCGCTTAATATAATATTAGCAATGTTCTAGAATGATTTCAGCAAATTATTATTATTTATTGAGTTAACTAATAGAATACCGACGAAAAAAAACTGCAGTCAAGTCCAGTCGCCTGACCATGTCGAGATTTACAGTACCGCACTACGCAGCCAGGCATATTTTCTCAGGAAATAATTTAAAATGACGAATGTTTTGGCAGACGTACGCAAGTTGTACACGAACTGCCAGGCTGACGTCCGATACTAGACTAAACGACTTTGTACCACTTGGCACAAAGTATTTGCGTATGATTTTGGGCTTGATGTCCCGTCTATTACTAGTGTATTAAATGTCTTTGCTTGTATGTGTTATAAATGTGCTGATTATGTACAATTTTGATTTTGATTTAATATGTATGTATACATATGTATTTACTATGTTTCTGTATTAAAATACTTAAGTACATACATATTTACATAAAAAAGGTTTTTCATTTCACAAAACGTTTTGTATGACGTCCGCTTATTATGACGTGTTTGTCAATTCCTTTCGATGTCATAATAAACGGATTCTACTGTATCAATAAAATCAAAATATCGATAAATTTAAAATATTGCTAAAATCGGAATGTCGATAAAATCAAAATATCGATAAGACTAAAATATCTATAAAATTAAAATATCGATAAGATCAAAATATCCATGAAATAAAAATATCGATATAACTATATATATAGCTATTCTACTATTCTTCTATTCTACTATTCTACTATTCTACTATTCTACTATTCTACTATTCTACTATTCTACTATTCTACTATTCTACTATTCTACTATTCTACTATTCTACTATTCTACTATTCTACTATTCTACTATTCTACTATTCTACTATTCTACTATTCTACTATTCAACTATTCAACTATTCTACTATTCTACTATTCTACTATTCTACTATTCTACTATTCTACTATTCTACTATTCTACTATTCTACTATTCTACTATTCTACTATTCTACTATTCTACTATTCTACTATTCTACTATTCTACTATTCTACTATTCTACTATTCTACTATTCTACTATTCTACTATTCTACTATTATACTATTCTACTATTCTACTATTCTACTATTCTACTATTCTACTATTCTACTATTCTACTATTCTACTATTCTACTATTCTACTATTCTACTATTCTACTATTCTACTATTCTACTATTCTACTATTCTACTATTCTACTATTCTACTATTCTACTATTCTACTATTCTACTATTCTACTATTCTACTATTCTACTATTCTACTATTCTACTATTCTACTATTCTACTATTCTACTATTCTACTATTCTACTATTCTACTATTCTACTATTCTACTATTCTACTATTCTACTATTCTACTATTCTACTATTCTACTATTCTACTATTCTACTATTCTACTATTCTACTATTCTACTATTCTACTATTCTACTATTCTTCTATTCTACTATTCTACTATTCTACTATTCTACTATTCTACTATTCTACTATTCTACTATTCTACTATTCTACTATTCTACTATTCTACTATTCTACTATTCTACTATTCTACTATTCTACTATTCTACTATTCTACTATTCTACTATTCTACTATTCTACTATTCTACTATTCTACTATTCTACTATTCTACTATTCTACTATTCTACTATTCTACTATTCTACTATTCTACTATTCTACTATTCTACTATTCTACTATTCTAATATTCTACTGACACAAGTCTGACACATAAATCTTGTTAGGTTTGCTCAGGTTAGGTTCGCTCAGGTTAGGTTAGGTTAGGTTAGGTTTGATATCGATAAAATCGAAATATCGATAAAATCTAAATACTGATAAAATCGAAATATCGATAAAATCAAAATATTGATAAAATCGAAATATCGATAAAATCGAAATATCGATAAAATCAAAATATTGATAAAATCGAAATATCGATAAAATCTAAATATCGATAAAATCTAAATATCGATAAAATCGAAATATCTATAAAATTAACATCACGATAAAATCAAAATATCGATAAAATCAAAATATCGATAAAATCGAAATATCGATAAAGTTAAAATATCGATAAAATCAAAATATCGATAAAATCGAAATATCTATAAAATTAACATCACGATAAAATCAAAATATCGATAAAATCAAAATATCGATAAAATCAAAATATCGATAAAATCGAAATATCGATTTAATCAAAATATCGATAAAATCAAAATATCGATAAAATTGAAATATCGATAAAATTGAAATATCGATACAATCTAAATATCGATAAAATTAACATCACGATAAAATCAAAATATCGATAAAATCGAAATATCGATAAAATTGAAATATCGGTGACTAAAATATCGATAAAATTGAAATATCGATGCAATCTAAATATCGATAAAATCTAAATATCGATAAAATCGAAATATCGATAAAATCGAATTATCGATAAGATCTAAATATCGATAAAATCAAAATATCGATAAAATTGAAATATCGATAAAATTGAAATAACGATAAAATTTAAATATCGATAAAATTGAAATATCGATAAAATTGAAATATCGATAAAATTGAAATATCGATAAAATTTAAATATCGATACTATTTAAATATTGATAAAATTGAAATATCGATAAAATCGTGATATCGATACTATTAAAATATCAATAAAATCAAAATACCGATAAAATCGAAATATCGATAAAATTGAAATATCGATAAAATAGAAATATTGATAAAATTGAAACATCGATAAAATTTTAAATAGATAATATCAAAGTATCGATAAAATCGTGAAATTGATAAAATCGAAATACTGATAAAATCGAAATATCGATAAAACCGTAAAATCGATACTATCAAAATATCGATTAAATCGAAACATCGATAAAATCAAAATATTGATAAAATTCGATAAATTCGTTACATAAATAAAATCAAAATATGTATCGATAAAAGTAAAATTATTATAAAAATTAAATATCGATAAAATCTAAACATCGATAAAATTGAAATATTGATAAAATTCGATAAAATCGAAATATCGATAAAATTTATATATTGATAAAATTAAATTTCGATAAAATTAACATATCGATAAAATCAAAATATCGATCAAATCAAAGCATCGATAAAATCTAAATATCGATAAAATCTAAATATCGATAAAATCGAAATATCTATAAAATTAACATCACGATAAAATCAAAATATCGATAAAATCAAAATATCGATAAAATCGAAATATCGATAAAATTAAAATATCGATAAAATCAAAATATCGATAAAATCGAAATATCTATAAAATTAACATCACGATAAAATCAAAATATCGATAAAATCAAAATATCGATAAAATCGAAATATCGATAAAATTAAAATATCGATACAATCTAAATATCGATAAAATCTAAATATCGATAAAATCGAAATATCGATAAAATCAAATTATCGATAAGATCTAAATATCGATAAAATCAAAATATCGATAAAATTGAAATATCGATAAAATTGAAATAACGATAAAATTGAAATATCGATAAAATTGAAATATCGATAAAATTGAAATATCGATAAAATTGAAATATCGATAAAATTTAAATATCGATACTATTTAAATATTGATAAAATTGAAATATCGATAAAATCGTGATATCGATACTATTAAAATATCAATAAAATCAAAATACCGATAAAATCGAAATATCGATAAAATTGAAATATCGATAAAATAGAAATATTGATAAAATTGAAACATCGATAAAATTTTAAATAGATAATATCAAAGTATCGATAAAATCGTGAAATTGATAAAATCGAAATACTGATAAAATCGAAATATCGATAAAACCGTAAAATCGATACTATCAAAATATCGATTAAATCGAAACATCGATAAAATCAAAATATTGATAAAATTCGATAAATTCGTTACATAAATAAAATCAAAATATGTATCGATAAAAGTAAAATTATTATAAAAATTAAATATCGATAAAATCTAAACATCGATAAAATTGAAATATTGATAAAATTCGATAAAATCGAAATATCGATAAAATTTATATATTGATAAAATTAAATTTCGATTAAAATTAACATATCGATAAAATCAAAATATCGATCAAATCAAAGCATCGATAAAATCGTAAAATCGATAAAATTGAAATACTGATAAAATTAAAAAAAAACCTATAAAATTGATATATCGATAAAAATAACATCGATAAAATCTAAATATCAATAAACTCAAAATATCGATAAAACCGTAAAATCGAAATATCGATAAAATTAAAATATCGATAAATTCAAAATATCGATAATTTCAAAATATCGATAAAATCAAATCAAAATATTGATAAAATCGAAATATCGATAAAATCAAAATATTGATAAAATCGAAATATCGATAAAATCTAAATATCGATAAAATTGAAATATCGATAAAATCAAAATATCGATAAAATCATAATATCGATAAAATCGAAATAACGATAAAATCTAAATATCGATAAAACCGTAAAATCGAAATATCGATAAAATTAAAATATCGATAAATTCAAAATATCGATAATTTCAAAATATCGATAAAATCGAAATATCGATAAAATCTAAATATTGATAAAATCGAAATATCGATAAAATCAAAATATTGATAAAATCGAAATATCGATAAAATCTAAATATCGATAAAATTGAAATATCGATAAAATCAAAATATCGATAAAATCATAATATCGATAAAATCGAAATAACGATAAAATCTAAATATCGATAAAATCGAAATATCGATAAAATTAACATCACGATAAAATCAAAAATATCGATAAAATCGAAATATCGATAAAATTGAAATATCGGTGACTAAAATATCGATAAAATTGAAATATCGATGCAATCGTGATATGGATACTATTAAAATATCAATAAAATCAAAATATCGATAAAATTAAAATATTGCTAAAATCGGAATGTCGATAAAATCAAAATATCGATAAGACTAAAATATCTATAAAATTAAAATATCGATAAGATCAAAATATCCATGAAATCAAAATATCGATATAACTATATAAATAGCTATTCTACTATTCTACTATTCTACTATTCTACTATTCTACTATTCTACTATTCTACTATTCTACTATTCTACTAATCTCTTATTCTACTATTCTACTATTCTACTATTCTACTATTCTACTATTCTACTATTCTACTATTCTACTATTCTACTATTCTACTATTCTACTATTCTACTATCTACTATTCTACTATTCTACTATTCTACTATTCTACTATTCTACTATTCTACTATTCTACTATTACTATCTATTCTACTATTCTACTATTCTACTATTTCTACTATTCTACTATTCTACTATTCTACTATTTTACTATTCTACTTTTCTACTATTCTACTATTCTACTAATTCTACTATTCTACTATTCTACTATTCTACTATTCTACTATTCTACTATTCTACTATTCTACTATTCTACTATTCTACTATTCTACTATTCTACTATTCTACTATTCTACTATTCTACTATTCTACTATTCTACTATTCTACTATTCTACTATTCTACTATTCTACTATTCTACTATTCTACTATTCTACTATTCTACTATTCTACTATTCTACTACTACTTCTACTATTCTACTATTCTACTATTCTACTATTTCTACTATTCTACTATTCTACTATTCTACTATTCTACTATTACTATTACTATTCTACTATTCTACTATTCTACTATTCTACTATTCTACTATTCTACTATTCTACTATTCTACTATTCTACTATTCTACTATTCTACTATTCTACTATTCTACTATTCTACTATTCTACTATCTACTATTCTACTATTCTACTATTCTACTATTCTACTATTCTACTATTCTACTATTCTACTATTCTACTATTCTACTATTCTACTATTCTACTATTCTACTATTCTACTATTCTACTATTCTACTATTCTACTATTCTACTATTCTACTATTCTACTATTCTACTATTCTACTATTCTACTATTCTACTATTCTACTATTCTACTATTCTACTATTCTACTATTCTACTATTCTACTATTCTACTATTCTACTATTCTACTATTCTACTATTCTACTATTCTACTATTCTACTATTCTACTATTCTACTATTCTACTATTCTACTATTCTACTATTCTACTATTCTACTATTCTACTATTCTACTATTCTACTATTCTACTATTCTACTATTCTAATATTCTACTGACACAAGTCTGACACATAAATCTTGTTAGGTTTGCTCAGGTTAGGTTCGCTCAGGTTAGGTTAGGTTAGGTTAGGTTTGATATCGATAAAATCGAAATATCGATAAAATCTAAATACTGATAAAATCGAAATATCGATAAAATCAAAATATTGATAAAATCGAAATATCGATAAAATCGAAATATCGATAAAATCAAAATATTGATAAAATCGAAATATCGATAAAATCTAAATATCGATAAAATCTAAATATCGATAAAATCTAAATATCGATAAAATCGAAATATCTATAAAATTAACATCACGATAAAATCAAAATATCGATAAAATCAAAATATCGATAAAATCGAAATATCGATAAAGTTAAAATATCGATAAAATCAAAATATCGATAAAATCGAAATATCTATAAAATTAACATCACGATAAAATCAAAATATCGATAAAATCAAAATATCGATAAAATCAAAATATCGATAAAATCGAAATATCGATTTAATCAAAATATCGATAAAATCAAAATATCGATAAAATTGAAATATCGATAAAATTGAAATATCGATACAATCTAAATATCGATAAAATTAACATCACGATAAAATCAAAATATCGATAAAATCGAAATATCGATAAAATTGAAATATCGGTGACTAAAATATCGATAAAATTGAAATATCGATGCAATCTAAATATCGATAAAATCTAAATATCGATAAAATCGAAATATCGATAAAATCGAATTATCGATAAGATCTAAATATCGATAAAATCAAAATATCGATAAAATTGAAATATCGATAAAATTGAAATAACGATAAAATTTAAATATCGATAAAATTGAAATATCGATAAAATTGAAATATCGATAAAATTGAAATATCGATAAAATTTAAATATCGATACTATTTAAATATTGATAAAATTGAAATATCGATAAAATCGTGATATCGATACTATTAAAATATCAATAAAATCAAAATACCGATAAAATCGAAATATCGATAAAATTGAAATATCGATAAAATAGAAATATTGATAAAATTGAAACATCGATAAAATTTTAAATAGATAATATCAAAGTATCGATAAAATCGTGAAATTGATAAAATCGAAATACTGATAAAATCGAAATATCGATAAAACCGTAAAATCGATACTATCAAAATATCGATTAAATCGAAACATCGATAAAATCAAAATATTGATAAAATTCGATAAATTCGTTACATAAATAAAATCAAAATATGTATCGATAAAAGTAAAATTATTATAAAAATTAAATATCGATAAAATCTAAACATCGATAAAATTGAAATATTGATAAAATTCGATAAAATCGAAATATCGATAAAATTTATATATTGATAAAATTAAATTTCGATAAAATTAACATATCGATAAAATCAAAATATCGATCAAATCAAAGCATCGATAAAATCTAAATATCGATAAAATCTAAATATCGATAAAATCGAAATATCTATAAAATTAACATCACGATAAAATCAAAATATCGATAAAATCAAAATATCGATAAAATCGAAATATCGATAAAATTAAAATATCGATAAAATCAAAATATCGATAAAATCGAAATATCTATAAAATTAACATCACGATAAAATCAAAATATCGATAAAATCAAAATATCGATAAAATCGAAATATCGATAAAATTAAAATATCGATACAATCTAAATATCGATAAAATCTAAATATCGATAAAATCGAAATATCGATAAAATCAAATTATCGATAAGATCTAAATATCGATAAAATCAAAATATCGATAAAATTGAAATATCGATAAAATTGAAATAACGATAAAATTGAAATATCGATAAAATTGAAATATCGATAAAATTGAAATATCGATAAAATTGAAATATCGATAAAATTTAAATATCGATACTATTTAAATATTGATAAAATTGAAATATCGATAAAATCGTGATATCGATACTATTAAAATATCAATAAAATCAAAATACCGATAAAATCGAAATATCGATAAAATTGAAATATCGATAAAATAGAAATATTGATAAAATTGAAACATCGATAAAATTTTAAATAGATAATATCAAAGTATCGATAAAATCGTGAAATTGATAAAATCGAAATACTGATAAAATCGAAATATCGATAAAACCGTAAAATCGATACTATCAAAATATCGATTAAATCGAAACATCGATAAAATCAAAATATTGATAAAATTCGATAAATTCGTTACATAAATAAAATCAAAATATGTATCGATAAAAGTAAAATTATTATAAAAATTAAATATCGATAAAATCTAAACATCGATAAAATTGAAATATTGATAAAATTCGATAAAATCGAAATATCGATAAAATTTATATATTGATAAAATTAAATTTCGATAAAATTAACATATCGATAAAATCAAAATATCGATCAAATCAAAGCATCGATAAAATCGTAAAATCGATAAAATTGAAATACTGATAAAATTAAAAAAAACCTATAAAATTGATATATCGATAAAAATTAACATCGATAAAATCTAAATATCAATAAACTCAAAATATCGATAAAACCGTAAAATCGAAATATCGATAAAATTAAAATATCGATAAATTCAAAATATCGATAATTTCAAAATATCGATAAAATCAAAATATCGATAAAATCAAAATATTGATAAAATCGAAATATCGATAAAATCAAAATATTGATAAAATCGAAATATCGATAAAATCTAAATATCGATAAAATTGAAATATCGATAAAATCAAAATATCGATAAAATCATAATATCGATAAAATCGAAATAACGATAAAATCTAAATATCGATAAAACCGTAAAATCGAAATATCGATAAAATTAAAATATCGATAAATTCAAAATATCGATAATTTCAAAATATCGATAAAATCGAAATATCGATAAAATCTAAATATTGATAAAATCGAAATATCGATAAAATCAAAATATTGATAAAATCGAAATATCGATAAAATCTAAATATCGATAAAATTGAAATATCGATAAAATCAAAATATCGATAAAATCATAATATCGATAAAATCGAAATAACGATAAAATCTAAATATCGATAAAATCGAAATATCGATAAAATTAACATCACGATAAAATCAAAATATCGATAAAATCGAAATATCGATAAAATTGAAATATCGGTGACTAAAATATCGATAAAATTGAAATATCGATGCAATCGTGATATGGATACTATTAAAATATCAATAAAAAATCGGAATGTCGATAAAATCAAAATATCGATAAGACTAAAATATCGATAAGATCAAAATATCCATGAAATCAAAATATCGATATAACTATATAAATAGCTATTCTACTATTCTACTATTCTACTATTCTACTATTCTACTATTCTACTATTCTACTATTCTCTTATTCTACTATTCTACTATTCTACTATTCTACTATTCTACTATTCTACTATTCTACTATTCTACTATTCTACTATTCTACTATTCTACTATTCTACTATTCTACTATTCTACTATTCTACTATTCTACTATTCTACTATTCTACTATTCTACTATTCTACTATTCTACTATTCTACTATTCTACTATTCTACTATTCTACTATTCTACTATTCTACTATTCTACTATTCTACTATTCTACTATTCTACTATTCTACTATTCTACTATTCTACTATTCTACTATTCTACTATTCTACTATTCTACTATTCTACTATTCTACTATTCTACTATTCTACTATTCTACTATTCTACTATTCTACTATTCTACTATTCTACTATTCTACTATTCTACTATTCTACTATTCTACTATTCTACTATTCTACTATTCTACTATTCTACTATTCTACTATTCTACTATTCTACTATTCTACTATTCTACTATTCTACTATTCTACTATTCTACTATTCTACTATTCTACTATTCTACTATTCTACTATTCTACTATTCTACTATTCTACTATTCTACTATTCTACTATTCTACTATTCTACTATTCTACTATTCTACTATTCTACTATTCTACTATTCTACTATTCTACTATTCTACTATTCTACTATTCTACTATTCTACTATTCTACTATTCTACTATTCTACTATTCTACTATTCTACTATTCTACTATTCTACTATTCTACTATTCTACTATTCTACTATTCTACTATTCTACTATTCTACTATTCTAATATTCTACTGACACAAGTCTGACACATAAATCTGACACGTCTTGTTAGGTTTGCTCAGGTTAGGTTAGGTTAGGTTAGGTTTGATATCGATAAAATCGAAATATCGATAAAATCTAAATACTGATAAAATCGAAATATCGATAAAATCAAAATATTGATAAAATCGAAATATCGATAAAATCGAAATATCGATAAAATCAAAATATCGATAAAATCGAAATATCGATAAAATCTAAATATCGATAAAATCGAAATATCTATAAAATTAACATCACGATAAAATCAAAATATCGATAAAATCAAAATATCGATAAAATCGAAATATCGATAAAGTTAAAATATCGATAAAATCAAAATATCGATAAAATCGAAATATCTATAAAATTAACATCACGATAAAATCAAAATATCGATAAAATCAAAATATCGATAAAATCGAAATATCGATAAAATCGAAATATCGATAAAATCGAAATATCGATAAAGTTAAAATATCGATAAAATCAAAATATCGATAAAATCGAAATATCTATAAAATTAACATCACGATAAAATCAAAATATCGATAAAATCAAAATATCGGTAAAATCGAAATATCGATTTAATCAAAATATCGATAAAATCAAAATATCGATAAAATTGAAATATCGATAAAATTGAAATATCGATAAAATCTAAATATCGATAAAATTGAAATATCGATAAAATCAAAATATCGATAAAATAATAATATCGATAAAATCGAAATAACGATAAAATCTAAATATCGATAAAATCGAAATATCGATAAAATTAACATCACGATAAAATCTAAATATCGATAAAATCGAAATATCGATAAAATTAACATCACGATAAAATCAAAATATCGATAAAATCGAAATATCGATAAAATTGAAATATCGGTGACTAAAATATCGATAAAATTGAAATATCGGTGACTAAAATATCGATAAAATTGAAATATCGATGCAATCGTGATATGGATACTATTAAAATATCAATAAAATCAAAATATCGATAAAATTAAAATATTGCTAAAATCGGAATGTCGATAAAATCAAAATATCGATAAGACTAAAATATCTATAAAATTAAAATATCGATAAGATCAAAATATCCATGAAATCAAAATATCGATATAACTATATAAATAGCTATTCTACTATTCTACTATTCTTCTATCGTACTACTCTACTATTCTACTATTC
This sequence comes from Subacronicta megacephala, assembly GCA_958496365.1. Classification (NCBI taxonomy): domain Eukaryota; kingdom Metazoa; phylum Arthropoda; class Insecta; order Lepidoptera; family Noctuidae; genus Subacronicta; species Subacronicta megacephala. The sequence goes on along the minus strand of CAUEHA010000073.1, from coordinate 59,295 downwards.
TACTATTCTACTATTCTACTATTCTACTATTCTACTATTCTACTATTCTACTATTCTACTATTCTACTATTCTACTATTCTACTATTCTACTATTCTACTATTCTACTATTCTACTATTCTACTATTCTACTATTCTACTATTCTACTATTCTACTATTCTACTATTCTACTATTCTACTATTCTACTATTCTACTATTCTACTATTCTACTATTCTACTATTCTACTATTCTACTATTCTACTATTCTACTATTCTACTATTCTACTATTCTACTATTCTACTATTCTACTATTCTACTATTCTACTATTCTACTATTCTACTATTCTACTATTCTACTATTCTACTATTCTACTATTCTACTATTCTACTATTCTACTATTCTACTATTCTACTATTCTACTATTCTACTATTCTACTATTCTACTATTCTACTATTCTACTATTCTACTATTCTACTATTCTACTATTCTACTATTCTACTATTCTACTATTCTACTATTCTACTATTCTACTATTCTACTATTCTACTATTCTACTATTCTACTATTCTACTATTCTACTATTCTACTATTCTACTATTCTACTATTCTACTATTCTACTATTCTACTATTCTACTATTCTACTATTCTACTATTCTACTATTCTACTATTCTACTATTCTACTATTCTACTATTCTACTATTCTACTATTCTACTATTCTACTATTCTACTATTCTACTATTCTACTATTCTACTATTCTACTATTCTACTATTCTACTATTCTACTATTCTACTATTCTACTATTCTACTATTCTACTATTCTACTATTCTACTATTCTACTATTCTACTATTCTACTATTCTACTATTCTACTATTCTACTATTCTACTATTCTACTATTCTACTATTCTAATATTCTACTGACACAAGTCTGACACATAAATCTGACACGTCTTGTTAGGTTTGCTCAGGTTAGGTTCGCTCAGGTTAGGTTAGGTTAGGTTTGATATCGATAAAATCGAAATATCGATAAAATCTAAATACTGATAAAATCGAAATATCGATAAAATCAAAATATTGATAAAATCGAAATATCGATAAAATCGAAATATCGATAAAATCAAAATATCGATAAAATCGAAATATCGATAAAATCTAAATATCGATAAAATCTAAATATCGATAAAATCTAAATATCGATAAAATCGAAATATCTATAAAATTAACATCACGATAAAATCAAAATATCGATAAAATCAAAATATCGATAAAATCGAAATATCGATAAAGTTAAAATATCGATAAAATCAAAATATCGATAAAATCGAAATATCTATAAAATTAACATCACAATAAAATCAAAACATCGATAAAATCAAAATATCGATAAAATCAAAATATCGATAAAATCGAAATATCGATAAAGTTAAAATATCGATAAAATCAAAATATCGATAAAATCGAAATATCTATAAAATTAACATCACGATAAAATCAAAATATCGATAAAATCAAAATATCGATAAAATCAAAATATCGATAAAATTGAAATATCGATAAAATTGAAATATCGATAAAATCTAAATATCGATAAAATTGAAATATCGATAAAATCAAAATATCGATAAAATAATAATATCGATAAAATCGAAATAACGATAAAATCTAAATATCGATAAAATCGAAATATCGATAAAATTAACATCACGATAAAATCAAAATATCGATAAAATCGAAATATCGATAAAATTGAAATATCGGTGACTAAAATATCGATAAAATTGAAATATCGATGCAATCGTGATATGG
>CAUEHA010000073.1:12500-52500 GCA_958496365.1 Subacronicta megacephala | reverse complement strand
GCCCGCGTGGGCCTTGATCCAAAACAAAGACACAGTTTTGTTTTGGTCCGAGGCCAGAGCCAAGTTGGCTCGCGCGCGGACCGCCAGGGGATGGAGAGAGCCACAGCTTGCAAGCGTCTGCAATGCGGACATTGAGTCGCTGTACAAACCGTAGCTCACCTCATTGCGCCTGAGGATCACGTCCGTTGCCTTGCAAATAGCCAAGAGTTCCGCCTGTGCAGTACGCGGCGAGGCAAAGCTTGAGGTTCTGGACTTCGCCTTCATTATCCCATATGGATAATGCGGCTCCGACCTTCCCCTCAATCTTGCTGCCATCAGTGAAGATTCGCACTGTCTGCACATTGTTGCAGTCGAGCTGCTGTTGGTCTGTCAGGCACATGAACTCGAGGGGCATTTGCAGTGCTGGATGAGGGGCTTCTGCAAATCTCACCGCACCCTCAATCTCCCGGTCTCCTGGCACATACCGGGACGACCCTCTCCTTGCCTCATACATGGCTGCTGCCTCTTGTATGCGCAGGTCTAGAGGTAGTATCCCAGCTAGTACCAGTGCCGAGTTCAGAGAGACGGTACGGTAGGATTTGCAGAGCTTCTGGGCGAATCCCCGTTGGACAGAGCCTAGCTTCTTCCGTATCCCTAGCTTTTTCACGGCGGGAGCCCAGGCGCCTGCCGCGTACGTGACGATGGGTTCTACTGTAGCGGTGTAAATAGTGTGGATGACCTCCCTATTCAACCCCCAACTGACCTTGGCCGCTCGCGACAGTTGTTTATATATTTCAGCGGCTTTCTTACAGGTGCTTGCCACGTGGTCGTTGAAGGTTAGTCTGTCGTCGATAGTCAACCCCAACAGCTTGATCTTCTTTGCAAAACCAATGTCGACCCCGGCCATGCTCAGGGCTGGTGTGTCGTACTTAAGCTTATTGGTTATGAGCATCGCACAGGTTTTGTGCGGTGCGAACCTAAGCTTATTTCGGACACCCCAGTCCTGAACATGGGCGAGGGCTGCATTGGCTTTTCTGGTGATGTCACTTGCTGTATCGCCGTCTACAATGAGAACGATATCGTCCGCAAATGCCTGTGCGTAGTTTGCCGTCTTTTCCAGCTCCTGGAGCAGTGGATCCAGTAGAAGGTTCCACAGTATTGGACCGCCAATTGACCCTTGAACACAGCCCTTATTTGTCTCTCGTGTGCATTCTTCCCCGGCATATCTCACCCTTACCTTTCTGTTGTCGAGATAGCTATCTAGTAGCCTCCTGGTGTTCACCGGGCACTTTTCCTCAGCCAGCCTGACTTTGATGGCTGGCCACCATGCGCTGTCGAAGGCACCCTCTATATCCAATGACACCAGGACAATTAGCTTCTTCAGCCTCAACTTGTCCTGTACGTGCTTTATTAGAGTGTAGAGGGCGTCCTCAGTGCTCTTCTGGGGCATAAAGCCAAACTGAGGTTAGGTTAGGTTAGGTTAGGTTGGTCGTCCTGAACCGGGGGTCAGTACACACGTGCGTGCGGCAGCGGGGCGGGTCCATCGTGGACGTTTCGTTCGCTAGCCCTGCTGTAGCGCAGCACGTCCGCGACTGGCACGTCGCCCAGGAGGTGGAGACGTTGTCGGACCACCGCTACATACGGTTCGACGTCTCCACCCAGACCTCGGGCGGTCGTGGCCCATCGACCCCGCAGAGGGACGGCCCGCGCTGGGCGCTTACGCGCATTGACAAGGAGGCTCTCGAGGAGGCAGCAATAATCCAGGCTTGGATGAGGGAGTCGGCCGACGGACCCGTCGACGTCGAACGAGAGGCGCAGTGGTTCCGCGGGGCGATGACGCAGATCTGCGACGCGTCCATGCCCCGGGTTCACACACAATCCGCGAAGCGCCAGGTGTACTGGTGGTCTGCTGAGATCGCACAGCTCCGCATCACATGCGTGGCGGTCAGGCGCCAGTACACCCACTACCGCAGGAGACGTCGACGGATCCCCGAAGAGGAGGCCGCGCTGTACGAGGCGTACCGCGCGGCGAAGGAGGCTCTGTGGCTGGCCATCGAAGCGGCGAAGAAGCGATCCAGGGAGGAGATGCTGGAGACCCTGGACAGGGATCCGTGGGGGCGCCCATACCGCATGGTGCGGGGCAAACTTCGCCCGCCCGGCCCCCCACTCATGGAGGGTCTCCAGCCGCAGCTGCTGGAGGATGTAGTCGCAGCTCTCTTCCCTGCGAGAGGTGAACACGCTCCGCCGCCGATGGCTCCGCCCACAGCCGCAGAGCCTGAAGAAGATGCCAGCGTCCCCGAGGTGACACGACCAGAGCTGGGAGCAGCCGTGGCACGGCTCCGGGCCAAACACACTGCTCCGGGGCCCGATGGAGTGCCGGGCCGCGCTCTCGTCCTCGCTCTGGAGGAGCTAGAGCCCCAACTGAGAGGACTCTTCTCGGCGTGCCTAGAGCAGGGCCAGTTTCCCACTCCGTGGAAAACGGGCCGTCTGGTCCTGCTCCGAAAGGCTGGGCGCCCTGCCGACTCACCGTCCGCATACCGGCCCATAGTGTTGCTGGACGAGGTGGGCAAGCTGTTCGAGCGGGTAATTGCAGACCGCCTCGCCAGCCACTTGTACACAGAGGGGCCGGACTTGGACGACAGCCAGTTCGGCTTTCGGCGTGGGCGCTCCACGATAGACGCCATACTTCGGGTGAGAGTCCTGGCGGAGGAAGCGGTATCCCGGGGTGGGGTTGTGTTGGCGGTGTCCTTGGACATCACCAACGCCTTCAACACCCTGCCCTGGAGTTGTATTAGGGAGGCCCTGCGATACCATAGGGTGCCTCCCTACCTCCGCCGCATCGTTGGGGCCTATTTGGCAGAGAGGTGTGTCACCTACAGGGGACGCGATGGCACAGGCCAGCGCGAGATGTCGTGCGGTGTTCCACAGGGCTCGGTTCTGGGCCCTCTCCTGTGGAACATCGGGTACGACTGGGTGCTGAGGGGCGAGCTGTCACCGGGGGTGGGCCTGACGTGTTACGCAGACGACACGCTGGTCACCGCTCGGGGCAGCTCGCACAGGGAAGCAGCGTTGATAGCTACGGGTGCGGTCTCACAGGTGGTGGGCCGCATACGGCGCCTCGGCCTGGAGGTGGCCCTCAACAAGTCGGAGGCCATCGCTTTTCATGGCCCCCGACGGGCGCCGCCGCCGGGATCACATATTGTGGTGGGGGGGGCTCGGATCGCTGTCGAGTCCACCATGAAGTACCTAGGATTGGTGCTCGACAGCCGGTGGGACTTCGGCCCCCACTTCCTGCGGCTGGCGCCAAAGTTGATGGGCGCGGCGGGCGCGCTTTCAACGCTGCTTCCCAATCTTGGAGGCCCGAGCACCGCCTGTAGGCGGTTGTACGTGGGGATCGTGCGATCCATGGCCCTTTACGGGGCCCCGGTGTGGGCGCCCGACCTGACGGCCCGCAGTATCGCAGTTCTGCGAAGACCGCAGAGAGCGATGGCCGTCAGGGTCATTCGAGGTTATCGCACGATCTCCCACGAGGCGGCTTGTGCACTGGCCGGATCCCCGCCCTGGGACCTGGAGGCGAAAGTCCTCGCGACCCTGCATTTGTGGCGCGAGGAGGAGCGAACGAGAGGTGTGGGGCCGGTGCAGCGGCAGTTATCGCTGCGCCGGCAGGAGCTCCAGCGGGTCCTGGTGGCGGAATGGCGGGACAGGCTTTCACGCCCTACCGCCGGCCTCGCCACTATCGAGGCGGTCCGGCCAGTGCTCGAGCGCTGGCTCGGGAGGAGGCACGGCTCCCTGACGTTTCGGGCGACGCAGGTGCTCTCGGGGCACGGCTGCTTCGGCAGGTACCTGTGTCGCATAGGCAGGGAGCCGGACGCCCGGTGCCATCACTGCGTCCATTGTCGGGAGGACACGGCGCTGCACACGCTCATTGAGTGTGCAGCTTGGGAGGAGCCGCGCCGTGTCCTCGTCGCTGAGGTGGGAGACGACCTGTCGCTGCCGGCCGTCGTTCGTTCTATGGTCGGCAGCGAAGAGTCTTGGGACGCAGTGATTTCCTTCTGCGAAACTGTCATGTCGCAGAAGGAAGCTGCGGAAAGGGAGAGGGAAAGTCTGAGTACCATCCCGATCCGCAACAGGCGCACCGGGGGCCGTCGGAGGAGGGCAGACAACGCCCTCTTCCAGCCTCCGTAAATGGGTCCGGGGGCGGTGGCCGCGGGGATGTCCACCTGCCCCCCTTGTTCCATGTTGGGACCGGACCCGAGGCGGCGGCGCGTAGTGTTCCACGCGCGCCCCTCAAGGATGGAGGGGGAGTTTTGACTCCCCCGTACACGGCGGGGCCCGCAGAGGCGGGCCATCACCAGTCGGGCGCCGCGGACGAATGTATAGTTCCCGTGGCCCCGACGTAGGTGCGAGAGGGAACACCGTGTGGTTTTTAGTCGGTAGGTCACCCACTCTGGGTGGAGTCCGACACGCCCCGTCGCCTTCCCCGGGCGGCGGATGTCCATGAGGATTTTCCACACGCACAAAAAAAAAAAAAAAAAAAAAAAAAGGTTAGGTTAGGTTAGGTTAGGTTTTTTTTTTTTTTTTTTTTTTTTTTAAGTTTGACTCGTTACCTCTAGCATTACCAGAGTCTTTGTTTTGCAATTTATTATATTTTTTATGATGTGAGAGTGTTAGAGTGATAGAGTGATGCGTATATTAGTAGCTTAATATTTTTTATGTTGTGTAAATTTTCTGCGATGGTATTTATTTTTAGGTTGTTAAAAATGGAGGCATAATTGATTTTCATGATATGGAAATTTTCTGCATCAGCGATGTGAATATGATTTCAAAATAGTTGTGCTTTATAATTTTGTGTTATGAGACTTTTTCGCAGTGATAGTAATAATTTAAATAGATAGGCGCAATTGTTTTTTATGTTGTGTAAATTCTATGCAATAACAATAACAATGTGAGTATGGTTTAAAGTAGATAGGCTTAATATTTTTTATGTTTTTAAGGTTCTTTGCTTTGATATAAATAATTTTAAGATACAGAGGCATTATATTTTCTACAATTATTATATTTTATGATTTAGAATAGATAGTCTTTATAATTGTAAATTTTTTATCTTTTGATTTAAACATAAGCGTATATATTTAATATATATCTTTGTTTTGTTTCTTTCTAGGGCTTTAATTAGATTTACTTTATTTATTATACCGTCATACTTTTCTTTTCCTTGCAGGTGCAGCCTTTCTACTCTGGATCGTTGGACTGGAGCTGTGTTCCCGATGCTGCGTTCTCTGATGGCAATCCGCTTTTCCATCTCAGTGAGCTCGTCGGACCGCCACGGCATGGTGAGTATATCTCTAATATTTTCTTGTATAATCTGAGCCAGTTTCACATGAAACTGGCTCCAATTAGGTTTCCTAACATTAGATGTGATGCCGCTGCGGTCCGTGGCTAAGCGGCTTCTTCTGAGGTTCGTTTGCGTGTTGTGGGTGCTCTTCGGGACAACTTTAGCAATATGCTATGGTTGCCCGTGCTAATGCATCCCATTTTTCCCGGATTGGGCATTGACCACTGAAGGCATTGTGGTCAGATTTCTCGTGCTTGGCTCGGACGCAGTTTTTGCACATGGGCAGCTCACCTGTCCCCACATCTGGGCAATCTTTTCTTAAGTGCGGGCCACCACAGTGACTGCACAGATCGGCCGGTTCTGTACACAACCGCCTTCCGTGTCCGTACCCTAGGCATCGGGTACATTGCACTAGGGGCGATTGGTCCTCGACGCGAACTGTCTGCAGGTCTATTCGTAATGTCCCTGCTTCAATGGATCTCTTCCAGATGATGGGAGAGACACTCAGCACTACGTTGTTATTGTGGGGGTTGCGTGATCTCCGGCGGTATCTTATTGTGACCCTATTTTCCTCGTCGCCGACGTCATGGAAAACCTCCCGATTCTGGTTCCTGAGGGCCCTGAGAATTTCCTCATCGCTGTGGACCTTCAGGACGTCCCTCAGGACCAGAAGCGGGTCCTTATTCTTCATTTCCTCGACGACGAGGTGGTCACCCGCAGCTTCTATCCTCTCCCTTATCTTCCGCCTTTCCTCTTGCGTTCTGCATCCCATTATAATTTTCCTATCTTTCGCCTTTCTCACTCTTTCCACTCTTACCCAACCCTCCTTTGCGTCCACCACCCTTCTTATCCTCTCCAGCACCTCCTCCCCAGTCTCCTGCTCATCCGTAGAGGAGACGACCACGGAATGCAGCGCGGTCCTTCCTGGGGTCTGCCTTTTCGGTGGTCCCGCCACTACATTCGCATAGGTGGCCGTCTTTTCCAACATCTCTCCCTGCCTCTCCATCGCCTGGCGCAGCTTCTCCATCTTCTCGCTGCTCTCCTTCACCAGCGCGCTGTGCTCCGCTAGTGAAGCGAGCAACGAGTCAACCTCCGGGAGGCTCCTGGGGGCCTCTGGCTGAGGTGTTGCCTTAACGGCCTCCATCCCTGCCGTCTCAACTCCTCGCTCCTTCGCTTTATCAGCAGCCGCCGCCTCTTCCTTCACTAGCTGATACAGCCGTTCCACCGATTGGGTGATCCCGGCTTTCAAATCCGCCCTCAAATTGCGCGAGTCGCCAAGGTGCGACTTCGCGCGCAGAAGGCAGTTGCGGGCCTCGGTCACCCGATCGGCGGTTTTACTCGGCTGCAGCTGGCTCGTACCCGGTGACGCCGCTGCGGTCTCGGTGGAAGTTCGGCGCGCTACAGCCTTGCTATCTGCCTGAGTTGCTGCGCGCCGATTAGACCTCTGAGCGGCCGTCACCGCTGGGGCTGCCTTCTTGGGTGATTTAGCGGCGGCTGACGAGAGGGGCTGGGATACCGCCATTCTCCCATCTTCCCACTCTCCGATGCTTCGCCTCACATTAGAGGCTTGAGATGAAGCACTGGGAGGGGAGACATCCTTCTCGAAGGTGACAGAGAGTGCAGCATTCGACGGAGAGACATGGGGAACTGTGGGGGCTTTCTTAGCTGGGGTTCTTGAGAGGAACATGCTGGACGAGTGGGACAATAAATGAATTAAATCAATAAATTAAATAATATACTGATGCAATAAAAATATAAAATGTACTGATCCCTGTAAAGGGGGGATCCGTTAAATAAAATTTTCAATAATAATTAGTATAAATAAAAATAAATTTTTTGGGCCTCAATAGAGGTAACCGAGTGCAAATAAAATACAATAAAATAATAATGTACTGATCCCTGTAAAGGGGGGATCTGTCAGCAATAATTGTCAATAATCAGTATAAATAAAATAAAAATAAAATCGTGGGCCTCAATAGAGGTAGCCGAGTACAAATTTGCCAAAAAGCATTTGTCTAAAAACACATAAAAATAATTGTCGGCTATATTGGTCGAAAATAATTATAATAAATAAATAGTAAAATCGTAGGCCTCAATAGAGGTATCTGTGTACAAATTTGCTAAAAAGCGTTGTCTATAAATACGAATAAAGTTAAGATGTAAGTTATGATTTCCGGCTCTGTTTAGAGCCTGTCGCTGGATCGTATTCTCTACTCCGTACTAACACTCGAAAACAAGTGAAATACGTGTCAAAAATTTAGTCAGAAGCCAGAAAAAATTTATACCTATTTTGAGTCCACCTAGCCAAGCCCCAAGAGGGTGGGTGGGCGGGCAATTTTTTAAAATTTTCCTGCGAGTTATGCCCACTTGTGGGGTACCGGCGGATGCGGGACGCCGAGCGCTACAAGACTATGCTGGAATATGGGGTGGGTGGGGTAGAAAATTTGGAAGAAAAATCTAATAAACAATATTTTGGTGAATTTTCAAGCAAAAATACTAATTTGTTTGTTTGTTTTCAGGTCGCGGTCGCCGGGACGCACGCCGGGAGTGGTTCCAGACAAGGTAGTATCCAGAGGAATAAAAATTTTGTGTAAATTTAGAAGACTGAACAAATTTTGATATTTTACTAAGTCGAAAAAGATGAAAATAAAAATTTTGCGAAAATTGAAAATTTTGGTGTCCAGGAAACGTGGGGCGGTGCCCGGATGACAGGTGTAATAAAATAATGCAGAAAAAACGCTGAAAACCGTGTCAAAATTAAGTATTTAGTTTAAAAATAAACCTCGGTTAGGTTAGGTTAGGTTAGGTTTTTTTTTTTTTTTTTTTTTTTTTTTTTAGTAGTGGCAGGAGTGGGAAATCCTCATGGACACCCAGACTGCTCAGCACGTGATGCAGTCTGGGTAGTGCCGGACTCTTACCGGCTAAAACCACACTCCTGCCATGCGGTACCCCTAACATGGTCAGGGACCTTTGCTGCCGCTGATTTTGTTTTGCTGAGCCGGCTTAGGTCATAGTATAATGAAATACGAGTACCTAGCCGGCTTTGTTGCGTTTGACGACGTGCTTGCACACGTCGTCTAGATATGCCAGCAGCAGCTTTTGCGTGCCCTTCCCTGATAGACACGCCGCCAAGGTCCCTGCCGTCAGTTGCATGCCGGCCTCCATTTCAAAGCGATGTCTTCTGCCGGCATGCACAGGACAGTCGAGTAAGATGTGGGGTACCGACTCCGGGATCTCGGGATCGCAAATGCACGATGGGTTCCCCTTACACTTGAAGCGGTGCAGGTATTCGGAGAACCCACCATGCCCCGTCATCGCCTGAGTGATGAGCCCCGTCGGCTGGATCCGCTGCACAATCCTGTGCGCTTGGAGTGCATTTGGGAGGAACAGCTTTGTAACGGAAGCGGTCTCTCCGCCCCTATACCTCCGATCCCATTCGCCTATCGATTCCTGGCGGATTTGCCGCCGGACAAATGAGATCGGGCACCGGTCATAATCGGGCTTCCTTTTGCTTTTGAGAGCCGCTTCCTTGGCCAAGTGGTCCGCGCGCTCGTTCCCCGCTAGTCCCGCGTGGGCCTTGATCCAAAACAAGGACACATCTTTGTTCTTGGTCAAGGCCAGGCGTAGATTTTGTTTCGCCTCTGCTGCTAGGGGGTGAGACGAGTCTTGGTTGGTGACTGACTGCAAAGCTGCCCTGGAGTCGCTGAATATGCCAAAACTCGCCTCCGAGCGCCCGAGGATCTCCTTCGTTGCCCTGCAGATGGCCAGTAGTTCCGCCTGGTACACACTACAATACGATGGCAGACAAAATTTGATGGCTTTGGTCTCGGCGTCACCGGCCCACAGTGATAGGGCCGCTCCGACCTTCTCGTCAATCTTGCTGCCATCGGTGTAGATGCGTACCGCCTGACTGCTGTGGGCATCGACGTCTGTCTGATCAGCCAGGCAGACGAAGCCCATGGCCACGTGCATTGCAGGATGAGGAGTCTCTGCAAATGCCACCGCACGCTCTACCTCGCGGTCTCCAAGGTCCGGCCGGGGGAGCCCCCTCCTCGCCTGGTACAGGGCGGCTGCCTCCTGAATGCGCAGGTCGAGGGGTAGTATCCCGGCCAGCATCAGCGCCGCATTCAGCGACACCGTGCGGTAGGACCTGCAGAGCTTCTGGGCAAATCCTCTTTGGACCACATTGAGCTGTTTCTGCACTCCAAGCTTTTTCACTGCCGGGGCCCAGGCACTTGCTGCGTACATTATTACCGGCTCTACCGTCGCCGTATAGATGCTGCGGATCACCTCAGTGTGGAGACCCCAGCTCACCTTCGCAGCCCTGGAGAGTTGCTTGAAAATATCTAGGCCTTTGCGACACACGTTCCTCACATGGGTGTTGAATGTGAGGTGGTCGTCTATAGTAAGGCCCAGTATTTTCAGCTCCTTAGACATAACAATGTCGACCCCGCCCATGCGCAGGATTGGGACATCATACTTTAGCTTCCTGGTTACAACCATCGCGCAGGTCTTGTGTGGCGCGAACTTCAGCTTATTTCTGATGCCCCAACTCCGCACATACTCGAGGGCGGCATTGGCATGCCTTTGAATCTCCAGAGCTGTCTCCCCATCGAAGATGAGCGCAACATCGTCGGCGAATGCCTGGCAATAAGCACGCTGCTGCTCCAGGCCCTTTAGCAGCGGATCCAGCAACAGATTCCACAAGATCGGACCGCCAATCGACCCTTGGACACAACCCTTTTTCGTGGACTTCCGGAACTCCGCACCGGCATAGCGGACACCAACGCTTCTCTGCTCCAGATAGCTGTCCAGTAGCCTTCTGATATTCACGGGACACTTTTCCTCAGCCAGTCTGACCCTAATGGCCGGCCACCATGCGCTATCGAAGGCTCCCTCTATATCCAGAGACACCACTGTAACTAGTCTCTTTTGTTCCAGCTTAGATTTGATGTGCTGGATCATGGTGTAGAGGGAGTCTTCGGTGCTTTTCTGTGGCATGAAGCCATACTGGCGAGTACTCATCCGCGGAATAAGGTGCCACTTCAGTCTTCGGACAGCCATCTTCTCCAGGACCTTCCCCAAGACTGGCAAGAGGCCGATTGGCCTGTGTGACTTGGGGGTGGTGTAGCATTCCTTGCCCGGCTTCCTGAGGACCACCACTGTGGCCTCCTTCCAGGTGGTCGGGAAGTAGCCCAATTCTAGACACTTGTTGGCCAGGGCAAGAAACGTCTCCGGGTCCTGGAGAATTGCGTGAGCGCAGATGTCCGCCGTGAAGCCATCGGCCCCCGGAGCCTTCTTTGGGTTGAAACTCTCCACCGCCGACAACAGCTCTTGGAGTGTAAACAGCGGGTCATGGTGTTCATCATGACCTGGCTCATTTACATGCTTCGCTATTTCCCTGGTCTGGCGGTGGTCATCGTCATCCTCGTCTTCAGGATCTCCGGGGTAAAAAGTGTCCGCCAACAGCTTTGCCGATGCCTCCGGGGTAAGGACAGTTCCATTGTCTACCAAGGGTGCGTCTTCGTGTCTTTTGGCGGTCCGACCGATCACTCTGTAGATCCCCTCCCACATCCCTTCCCTATCCTGTTTGTGGCAGAAGTCCTTCCAGCTGTCTATCTGGGCCCTCTGTGCTTTTTGTTCGTACTTTTCTTTTATTTCCAGGTACTCCTGAACGACCCGCTCTCTGCGGACTGGTGCGGCGCAGCGGATCCTGCGTCTCCTGGTGGAGACTTCCTTCTTCAGGTCGGCGAGCTCCTTGGACCACCACGGCAAGGTAAGTTTATTTGCACTTTTAATTTTAGGCATTGTGTCGTCGCATGATTCTTTAATTGTTTTTGTGTACTCTACGATTTTATTTTCTAACTCTATATTATTGTTTATTTTTTCTATTTCTATTTTGTTTATTTCCTTCTGTGTGTGAAGTTGGGCCAGTTTCTTGCGAAACTGGCTCCACTTTGCTTTTTTCGTGTTGTACACTCTTGTTGTGCGTTGTGTATGTGTGCCTTGTCCTCTGTGTGTGTGTATGTTAAATGTGATGCCGTTGTGGTCTGAGCTCGTGACGCAGTCGTCTACCTTCCAGTTGTCCACCAGGTTCAGCAGGTCCTCTGAGCAGGCCGTTACATCGACGAAGCTGCTATACGCTTTGCCACCCCTCACGGTGTCAAAGGTAGGGGTGTCGCCGACGTTGAGCACTTGGAGTCCCAGTTCTTCGAGGGCCCCAGACAGCTCCTCCCCCTTGGGGTCCGTTTTCGGGCTCCCCCACCAGGCGCTCTTCGCGTTTACGTCGCCACCTACGAGTACTCCCCTTGGTCCCATGTCCTCTACGATAGATTTCAGGTGCTCCAGGTATTCCGCGATGGGCTGGTCTGGCTCAAAGTAGAGAGAGACTACTGCGATTTCCCAGGCGCTAGTTCTGAGTCTGACCACTACGATGTTGTTAGTAGTCAGTTTCGGACATTGTATGACGTCGATGTCGGGATCCAAGACGACTATTGCCGCCTTCACAGGTCCACTCTCTTGATCCGCGCACTGGTAGACTCTCGCTCCCTGGTAGTCTCTCATCTTTTTAGCCCCACCCACGTACGGTTCCTGGAGCAGTGCAAAGGCGATCTTCCGCTTATCGGCCTCAATCATGAGTTCATGGGTTGCCAGCTGTTTCCTCTGTAGGTTCGCTTGGACGACGCGATATGCTCGATGGCTGGTGGGGTTCCCTGCTATGTGTTGGCGTGGCACCACCTTAGCAGTACGCTACCGCTGATCTCGCAATTGCATCCCATTTCTGTCGAATCGGGCAGTCCTCGCTGAACGCGTTATGATTCACGTTGCCCGATTTTGCCTGGGTGCAATTGCAGCAGGTTAGGTTAGGTTAGGTTAGGTTAGGTTAGGTTAGGTTTTTTTTTTTTTTTTTTTTTTTTTTTTTTTTTTTTTTTTTTTTTTTTTTTTTTTTTTTTTCTGATTCCGCCAACGTCATTGGCGCCTTTTATTTATCTACTATCCTCTCTCATACTAGTTCTCGCTTGTTTGCCTCTCGCACTTTTATTCCTCATACTGTATCTTTCTTTCATCCTTCTCCATTCTTTCCTGTGGGTGGGACTCCCACTACTACTATCTATTCTATCAGGGTTTTTTATCTTTATTAGTTTATATTATGGAAAAGAAATGCAACAGATTTTTTATTTTACAGTTTTCTTATACTATTTACTATCTTATCTTATTTTATATACTAATTACAATTTTATCCTAGTTTACCGACAGTTTTCTTATGGCTACTGCTTATTGCGTACAAATTTCTAAATCTATGTATCTATGCTTAAATTTACGTATTCTATATAATACAAAATAAACATAGTTTCTTCACACTTTATTTCTATTTATCACTGTTTGGGCTACATTCACGCAGTATGCTAAGAATTTGGTCCGTTCTTTGCTCGTGAGGATATTGCTTATATTGTCCCGCTGCAATTTTAAATTTAGTTCCTGTTCAATTTCGTGCCGATTTATAGTGTGTACTGGACACTCTAAGAGTATATGCGGGACTGTTTCCGCGACACTAGGGTCACAGATGCACGATGGACTCTCCTTACACTTAAAACGGTTCAAGTATTCGGAGAACCCACCGTGCCCCGTGAGGATTTGCGTTAAAACTCCCTGAGGCTTAACATGTTTTACGATACGGAAGGCCCGGATGGCATCCGGAAGGAACATTTTCGTCACTGAGGCAGTCTCGCCAGACATATATCTCCGATTCCATTCATCGAGGGATCCCATGCGGATCTGACCTCTGATGAATGAAATCGGACACTTGTCATAGTCCGGCTTCCTCCGTGACGACAATGCTGCCTCCTTCGCCAGCTCGTCCGCGCGCTCATTCCCTGGCAGTCCCGCGTGTGCCTTGATCCAGAACAGAGACACAGCTTTGTTTTGAAGCAAGGCTTGAGCTAGATTAGCCCGTGCGCGTACTACCAGGGGATGGAGCGAGCCGTGGCTTGCCAGCGCCTGCAATGCGGACATTGAGTCGCTGTACAACCCGTAGCTCGTCTCTTTGCGGTTGAGGATTACGTCCGTAGCCTTACAAATGGCCAGTAGTTCCGCCTGGTAGACAGTGCAGTACGCGGCGAGGCAAAGCTTGAGGTTCCGGACTTCACCTTCATTATCCCATAGGGATAATGCGGCTCCGACCTTCCCCTCAATCTTGCTGCCGTCTGTGAAAATACGCACAGCCTGCACGTTGTGGCTGTCTACCAGCTGTTGGTCTGCCAGGCACATGAACTCCAAGGCCATTTGTTTGGCTGGATGCGAGGTCTCTGCAAATCCCACCGCACTCTCTATCTCCCTGTCTCCCGGCACAAACTGGGACGACCCTCTCCTTGCTTCATACAGGGCTGCTGCCTCTTGTATGCGAAGGTCCAGAGGTAGTATCCCAGCCAGTACCAGTGCCGAGTTCAATGAGACAGTGCGGTATGATTTGCACAGCTTCTGGGCGAATCCTCGTTGGACGGAGCCGAGTCTCTTCCGTACCCCTACCTTTTTTGCTGCGGGAGCCCAGGCGGCAGCCGCGTACATAATAGTGGGCTCGATGGTGGCGGTATATATAGTACGTATTATGTCCCCATTTAGACCCCAGCTGACCTTCGCCGCTCGCGCAAGCTGCTTATAAATTTCGGCGGCTTTCCTACACTGGTTTTGTGTGTGTTGGTTGAATGTAAGGTGGTCGTCAATGGTGAGACCCAGCAGTTTCATACTCCTAACCATTGCGATGTCAACCCCCGCCATGGTCAGAATTGGCGTGTCGTATTTCAATTTGTTGGTGACCAGCATTGCGCAAGTCTTTTGTGGAGCAAATTTCAATTTATTTCTGACACCCCAATTCTGAACATGAGCGAGGGCTGCGTTCGCGGCTCTGGAGACTTCAACCGCTGAATCCCCATCTACGACCAGCACTATATCATCTGCGAAGGCCTGGACAAAGTTCCCCCTCCCATCGAGATCCTGCAACAGCGGGTCCAGTAACAAGTTCCATAATATTGGACCACCGATTGACCCTTGGACACAGCCCTTATTCGTCTCTCGCGTGCATTCTTCCCCAGCATACCTCACCCTTACTTTCCTACTGTCGAGGTAACTATCAAGTAGCCTCCTAGTGTTCACCGGGCACTTTTCCTCAGCCAGCCTGACTTTGATTGCTGGCCACCAGGCGCTGTCGAAGGCGCCCTCTATATCCAATGACACCAGGACAATTAGCTTCTTCAGCCTCAACTTGTCCTGTACGTATTTCATTAGTGTATAGAGGGCGTCCTCCGTACTCCTCTGGGGCATAAAGCCAAACTGGCGGGTACTAAGCCGCGGCACAAGCTGCCATTTGATCCTTGCTACCACCATCCTCTCCAGGACCTTCCCCAAGACCGGCAGGAGACCTATCGGTCTATATGACTTGGGGCTCATGTAGTTGTCCTTGCCCGGTTTTCTGAGGACTACCACCGTTGCCTCCTTCCAGATGTCCGGGAAGTGTGCCAGTTCTAGGCACTTGTTGTACAGGGCAAGGAACGCGTCCGGGTCCTGGCAGATAGCTCGACAGCAGATGTCCGACGTGAATCCATCTTCTCCCGGGGCTTTTTTAGGATTGAAACCTTCCACGGCTACCTTCAGCTCCAGCGGTGTAAACGGTGGATCATGATACTCATCATGCTGCCATTCGTTTACCCGGATGGCAGCTTCTCTAATACGCCTGTGGTCTGCGTTGTCCTCTGTCGCTGTGTCCTTTGGGTAGAAGGTGTCGGCGAGTAAGGCTGCTGATTCCCGCGGGTTTAAGAATGCACCATCGCTAATTAGGGTCAAGTCTTCCTGTCTCCTGGTGGTCCTTCTAATTACTCTGTATATGCCCTCCCACAGACTTTCTCTATCCTGTTTCTGACAGAACTGCTTCCAGCTGGCAATTTGGGCTTTCTTGGCTTGGCACTCATAGTCTTCTTTTGCTTTCAGGTACTCGTCTACGACTTTCGCTCGACGGACCGGTGCAGCGTTTCGGATGCGGTTCTTCTTGCGAGCGACCTCCTGTTTCTTCTCGGCGAGCTCCTCGGACCACCACGGTATGTTAATTTTTGTTTTATTACTAATTCTAGGCATAGCAGATAGGCAGGCTTTCTCGATAGCATTTGTGTACTTAATAACTGTGTTCTCCAGCTCTCGCCTATCTGCTATCCTGATAATGTTCTCTAAATTTAGGTTATACTCTGTTTTGTTTTCCCCCAGTTGGATACTAAAGTTTTCCCAATTTGCCTTTTTTGTATTATACTTTCTAGTGGTCCTAATAATGTTTATCCCCTTTTCCTTTTTAATTTTGATGTTAAATAAAATGGTGTTATGATCCGAGCTCGTTATACCTTTGTCTACTCGCCATCCGTCAACCAGGTCAAATAACTCGAGCGAGCATGCCGTGACGTCCACATGGCTCTTGTATGTGACGCCGCCTCTTATGGTGTCGAAAGTAGGCGTATCTCCAGTATTCAGTACCTGAAGCTCGAGTTCCTCCAGGGTCCCGGACATGTCTTCTCCCCTGAGGTCCTCTATGGTGCTTCCCCACCAGGTACTCTTTGCATTCGCATCTCCGCCTATAAGCAGTTTTCCCGTGCCCAGTTCCAACTTTATGTTGGTCACATGATCCAAGTATGGCCCTATGGGTTGGTCTGGCTCGAAGTAGTAGGAGACTACAGCGATTTCCCAGGCTTTGGTCCGGATCCCCACCACAACGATGTTGTTAGTGGTGAGTTTCGGGTAGGGGATGACGTCAAGGTCATCATCAAAGACGGCTATTGCTGCCTTAACCCTCCCACTTCCTTCAACCTCGCACTGGTAGACTCTCGCTCCACGGTAGCTCTTCATACCTCTCGCTCCTCCCACATAAGGTTCCTGGATCATGGCCCATGCGATTCCTCGCTCACTGGCCTCTAAAAAGAGTTCGGTGGTCGCCAGTTCCTTCCTTTGTAGGTTGGCCTGGGCTACTGCGTATCCTCTGGTTGGGGTGCCTGCCCTGCTGTCCACTTTAGCAATACGCCGTTCTGGCCCTGGCTAAGTCCTCCCAGCGCCTCCTTACTGGGCACTCCTCACTGAAGGCATTGTGCTGGGCGTGCTCGTGGTTGGCCCGTACGCAATTACAGCACGATGGTGCTGTATCAACTAGCCAGTCGGCGCATTGCGCTCTTTTGTGAGGGCCTCCGCAGTGGCTACACTTTTCGACCTGCTCCTTGCACATCTTTCGTCCATGGCCAAAGCCCAGGCACATGGAGCATTGCACCAAGGGGGTCTGGTCGAAAACTGGTATGCGCTGCAGGTCTATGTGCACGGTCTTCCTTGCTAATAGCAGATTCCATAGTTTTGGGGAGACCCTCAGGACAGCGTGAATAGTGTGGGGGTTTCGCGTGCTCTTTCTGTAGAGTACCTCTACCCGGTCCTGGTCTTTACCTAGACTCGCGAACACATCTCGGTTCTGGTTTCTTAGGGCTTTGAGGATGTCTTCATTCGTGTTGTACGACATAACGCCCTTTAGTATCAAAAGGGGGTCCCTGTTGTGGACGTCCTCTACCTTTAGTTCCCCCACACTTGCCAGCTTGCTTTTTAATTTGTCTCTTGCCAGTTCCGTGTTGCATCCTAGTACTACCTTTCGGTCTCTGGCTTTCCTGATCCTGTCCACCGTGATCCACCCCTCTTTTGCATCGACAGCTTTTCTTATCTGCTCGATTACCTGCTCCCCTGTGTCGGTTTCTTTGGGGTTAGGTTAGGTTAGGTTAGGTTAGGTTAGGTTAGGTTAGGTTAGGTTAGGTTAGGTTAGGTTAGGTTAGGTTAGGTTAGGTTAGGTTAGGTTAGGTTAGGTTAGGTTAGGTTAGGTTAGGTTAGGTTAGGTTAGGTTAGGTTAGGTTAGGTTAGGTTTTTTTTTTTTTTTATTTAATTTTGACTCGTTACCTCTAGCATTACCAGAGCCTTTGTTTTGCAATTCATTATATTTTTTATGATGTGAGAGTGTTAGAGTAATAGAGTGATGCGTATATTAGTAGCTTAATATTTTTTATGTTGTGTAAATTTTCTGCGATGGTATTTATTTTAAGTTGTTAAAAATAGAGGCATAATTGATTTTCATGCTATGGAAATTTTCTACATTAGCGATTTAATATGATTTCAAAATAGTTGTGCTTAATAATTTTGTATTATGAGACTTTTTCGCAGTGATAGTAATAATTTAAATAGAAAGGAATGATATATTTTTAGGTTATGAAAGTTCTCTGCGATGGCGAAGTGATTTACAGTAGATAGGCGTAATTGATTTTTTATGTTGTTTAATTCTATGCAATGACAATAACAGTGTGAGTATGGTTAAGAGTAGATAGGCTTAAATTTTTATGTTTTGGAAGTTCTTTGCATTGATGTAAATGATTTTAACATACAGAGGCATTATATTTTCTACAGTAGTTATGTTTTATTGTTTAAGGTAGATAGTCTTTATAATTTTTAATTTTTTATCTTTTGATTTGAAACATAAGCGTATATATTTAATATATATCTTTGTTTTGTTGCTTTCTACGGCTTTAAGATTTGTTTTGCAGTATTTTGTTGCTTTATTTATTCTACTGTCATGATTTTCTTTTTCTTGCAGGTGCAGCCTTCCTTCTTTGGATCGTCGGACTGGAGCTGTGTTTCCGATGCAGCTTTCTCTGATGGCAATCCGCTTTTCCATCTCAGTGAGCTCGTCGGACCGCCGCGGCATGGTGAGTTTCTCTCTAACGTTTTCCTGTATAATTTGAGGCAGTTTCACATGAAACTGGCTCCAATTAGCTTTCTTAATATTAGATGCTATGCCGCTGCGGTCCGTGGCTAAACGGCTTCTTCTGAGGTTTGTTTGCATGGAATGGTGTTGGTGGGTGCTCTTCGGGACAACTTTAGCAATATGCTACGGTTGCCCGTGCTAATGCATCCCATTTTTTGCGGATTGGGCATTGACCACTGAAGGCGTTATGGTCAGATTTTTCTAGTTTGGCTCGGACGCAATTTTTACATATGGGTAGCTCATCTGTCACCACATCTGGGCAATCCTTCCTCAGGTGCGGGCCACCACAGTGACTGCACAGATCGGCCGGTTCCGTACACAACCGCCTGCCATGTCCGTACCCTAGGCATCGGGTACACTGCACTAGGGGCGATTGGTCCTCGACGCGAACCGTCTGCAAGTCTATCCGCAGCGTCCCCGCTTCTGTGGATCTCTTCCAGATTATGGGAGAAACACTCAACACTATATTGTTGTTGTGGGGGTTGCGTGATCTCCGGCGGTATCGTACTGTGACCCTATTTTCCTCGTCGCCGACGCCATGGAAAATCTCCCGATTCTGGTTCCTGAGGGCGCTAAGAATTTCCTCATCGCTGTGGACCTTCAGGACGTCCCTCAGGACCAGAAGCGGGTCCTTATTCTTCATCTCCTCGACGACGAGGTGGTCACCCGCAGCTTCGATCCTCTCTCTTATCTTCCGCCTTTCCTCTTGCGTTCTGCATCCCATTATTATTTTCCTGTCTTTTGCCTTTCTTACTCTTTCTACTTTTACCCAACCCTCCTTTGCGTCCACCACCCTTCGTATCCTCTCCAGCACCTCCTCCCCGGTCTCCTGCTCATCCGTGGAAGAGACGACCACGGAGTGCAGCGCGGCTGGCGCCTGGGTTCGATTTCCCGAGCAGACGGCGGCCGCGGCACTCGCGTAGGTCTTCCACTCTCGGACGTTCTCCTGCTGCTTACTCATCAGGGTCTTCAGTTCTTCAAGCTTGCCGCTGTTCTCGACAAGCAGTTTCGCGTGCTCCTCCAGCGTCGATATTAACTTGGCCTGTTTGGCCTCGTCTTCGCCAGTGTTCCGGCTAACTGGAGTAGCTTCGTCACACTTTGCTGGAGGAGGTGGAGGCGGGGGAGTGGCGATGGCAGGACAGGATTTTGTGCCCTTTTCTGCCTCCTTTACGAGCTCGTATAGCCGGTTGATGGCCGACAGGACCTCGGTCTTAATCTCGGTTTTAAGGTTCCTCGAGTTATTCAGGTGGAGTTTCGCCTTCGTCAAACAGGCCTTGGCCTCCACCGTCCGACTCGGGTGCTTCCTGCCGACCTCTTCCCATTCTCCGATGCTCCTGCGCACATTCTGGATCGCCTCCAACGTGACGGGGCTCTCGGTCGGTTTGGGCGATGGTTGAGCTGAGGCGGGCGTTCTTTTGGCTGGGGTGCGATGGCCGAACATTTTGAGGGAGGTTTAGGTACTAGAGGTAACCAGAAGGGTGATATCCCTGTAAAGGGGGGATTCTACCAGATCCAGATATAAAATGTAGAGAAGAACAATAAATATATAATAGTATAGTGATTAAATAGATAATGATATAATAAGTAGATATGTATTGATCCCTGTAAAGAGGGGATCTGTCATCCAAGTTTGTCAGTATAATCAAAATAGTTAAAGAATAATAAATCGCGGTCGCCAATAGAAGTAACCGTGTTTGAGTTGCCAAGAAGCAATGGTCTACAATGGTCACAAAAATACAATAAAAATCTGTCAATATGGTTACAGGCTCTATATAGAGCCTACTCAGTGCTAATACACTCAGTAATACACAGTAAAAATAAAATAAGCTATAAAAATTTTCGTAAAAAATTTGACAATAATTAAATACCTACACCGCGTCCACCTAGCCAAGCCCCAAGAGGGTGGGTGGGCGGGCAATTTTTTAAAATTTTCCTGCGAGTTATGCCCACTTGTGGGGTACCGGCGGATGCGGGACGCCGAGCGCTACAAGACTATGCTGGAATATGGGGTGGGTGGGGTAGAAAATTTGGAAGAAAAATCGAATAAACAATATTTTGGTGAATTTTTAAGCAAAAATACTAATTTGTTTGTTTGTTTTCAGGTCGCGGTCGCCGGGACGCACGCCGGGAGTGGTTCCAGACAAGGTAGTATCCAGAGGAATAAAAATTTTGTGTAAATTTAGAAGACTGAACAAATTTTGATATTTTACTAAGTCGAAAAGATGAAAATAAAAATTTTGCGAAAATTGAAAATTTTGGTGTCCAGGAAACGTGGGGCGGTGCCCGGATGACAGGTGTAATAAAATAATGCAGAAAAAACGCTGAAAACCGTGTCAAAATTAAGTATTTAGTTTAAAAATAAACCTCGTTGTACTGAATATATCGAGGTATAAGGTAACCTCGGTGTGACAATAGTGTGACAATTTTAAAAATATGGTGTGGG
The DNA here is from genome assembly GCA_958496365.1 of Subacronicta megacephala. Taxonomy (NCBI): domain Eukaryota; kingdom Metazoa; phylum Arthropoda; class Insecta; order Lepidoptera; family Noctuidae; genus Subacronicta; species Subacronicta megacephala. The sequence goes on along the minus strand of CAUEHA010000073.1, from coordinate 31,926 downwards.
ATGGGTAAAGTTAAAGGTGCCAATTTTTAAAATTTTCCTGCGAGTTATGCCCACTTGTGGGGTACCGGCGGATGCGGGACGCCGAGCGCTACAAGACTATGCTGGAATATGGGGTGGGTGGGGTAGAAAATTTGGAAGAAAAATCGAATAAACAATATTTTGGTGAATTTTTAAGCAAAAATACTAATTTGTTTGTTTGTTTTCAGGTCGCGGTCGCCGGGACGCACGCCGGGAGTGGTTCCAGACAAGGTAGTATCCAGAGGAATAAAAATTTTGTGTAAATTTAGAAGACTGAACAAATTTTGATATTTTACTAAGTCGAAAAAGATGAAAATAAAAATTTTGCGAAAATTGAAAATTTTGGTGTCCAGGAAACGTGGGGCGGTGCCCGGATGACAGGTGTAATAAAATAATGCAGAAAAAACGCTGAAAACCGTGTCAAAATTAAGTATTTAGTTCAAAAATAAACCTCGTTGTACTGAATATATCGAGGTATAAGGTAACCTCGGTGTGACAATAGTGTGGGTTAGGTTAGGTTAGGTTAGGTTAGGTTAGGTTAGGTTAGGTTAGGTTAGGTTAGGTTGGGGTGCTGGGTCAGACAACCTCCTCGTGTGCTCTTTTTGGAGCCGGTGCACCCTGGGCACGAGCAATAACTTTCTTCAAGTCTGGGGTCTGTTATTGCTCGTGGCGAATAGTCTGACGTGGGAGGGGCCATTTATAGGCCTAGGGGCGGTTTTTCCACGTGTTCCTCTGATCTTGCAGAGAGCACAGTGGAGGAGCGAGGGCGGGCTTGGTGTGTACTCACCATACCACCGAGCCGGCAGTGGAAGTTCTGTCTTTCCTGCCACCGCCGTAAAATCGGAGGGTACTTTTACATTTGCTGGGTGCTGTGGTCACGTCTCGCGGCCCAGTGTGAGGTACCCTCCGTCGGTCTTGGCTTGGTCGCCCGGACTGTGGGGAAGAAAACCCCGATAACAAATCACCCCGAATCCCAAGCGGCGGCGCACCGCGAGGGGATGAGTGGCTGGCGGGGCTCCTCGGAGCATCCAGTCGCTAGTGCGACCCCCACCAGGGTACCTGCGGACCCCCTGGTTGGGTTACACTCTACGCTTTCCCGGGTACAGGGGGCACTGCCCGGGTGGACCTTTATTTCCCCCACACTCGTGGGATTTGCTATGGAAAAGTCAAATAACAAACAAAACAAAGATGTTGAGGAGGATGCAGTGTCCGATGCGGGCTCTGCATCGAGTGACATGATGGTGGTGGAGCACAATGCGTCTGCGCTTTGCTCATCGCCGTTCTGGAAGGACGGGCGCAAGCGTTTGCGTTCGAGTGAGGTGAGTTGCTCAGGGTCCGAATCGGGCTCGGGCGATGAATCAGTGCCAGCTGCTAAAGTCGGCACGGCCAGAAGAGGGAGAGGTCGTCCTCCCACTACTGGCGAGTATGTCGGTCTTGCTAAGGCCAAGGCAGATCTTATGGCTGCCAAGCGGGAGGAGTTTCGCCTTCGGGCAGAAGAAGACGTGCTTGATCTGGTCGAGGTGGCCAAGTCAAAGCGTCAGAGACCGGTTGCTATCTCTGGCGCCACAGAAGATGGTCGCACCGCAGCCGCTCTCTTCGAGCAAGTGTCGGCGGGTTTGAAGGTGGTGCAGCATGTTGCGACAAAATCTAGCAACCTGAAGGGCACCTTTACACGGAGCCTGAAAGAAGCAATGGCTATAATTGAGGCGGCGGCCGGCGAACTACGTTGTTTATCTGCTTCCGAGGAGAATAGTCGCCTGCAGGAAAACCTGGCTAAGCTGCAGGCAGACAACAGTCGTCTGCAAGCCGAAAATCAACGTGTTCGGTCAGAGCAGGACCAAATGCGTCGGGAACTGGAGCAGCTCAAATCCGACGTGGCGAAAATCCGCCACACACCCGCTCCAACGCCAGCAGAAGCAGCTCCGTCACCTGAATCCGAGCTGTTACGCGCGATCAGGGCTGAAATGGCAAGTTTGGCTGCCAGATTCAGCGCTATAGAGGGTAGGGTCCTTCGCCCGCCATTAGCTGGGGACCGAGTCCAAGCACAGGCACCGGCACCGGCAACGACATCATATGCGGCGAAGGCTTCATTGCCGCGTGCATCGGCAAATACAAGCCGACAGGGTCAGAAAGATGCTTCTGTAAAAAGCACCCCAGTTGCGTCAGTGCCACAGACTGCACAGACTACCCAGCCCCAGGCGCCTCAGTCTTCGCAGTCGCAGAGTCAAGCGCCTAAAGCCACCACTAAGAAGAGACAGAGAAAAAACCAGAAGGCCTCTAACAAAGAGCAGCTGGCACCAGACCGAAATAATCAGCAGACCTCCACCCCCAAGGAAGGGGAATGGCAAACAGTCGGCAAGGGAGGAAAGAAGAAGGATAAAAAGCAGAAGGCAGGTAGCAAAAAGGCTGCCGCGAAGAAAAAGCTGCGAGTGCCACGTTCAGCGGCGGTAGTCATAACACTGCAACCTGGTGCAGAGGAAAGGGGCATCTCCTACGCATCTATCCTGGGAGAGGCCAGACAAAAGGTTGACCTAGCGGGCTTGGGTATACCCTCACTCCGGTTCAGACGAGCGGTAACCGGAGCCCGGATTCTGGAAGTTCCCGGTGCGACAAGCGGCGACAAAGCCGATGCTCTAGCAGAGAAACTCCGGGAAAGTTTGAACGGGGAAGACATCAGAGTCTCCAGGCCCTCTAAATGTGCAGAACTGCGCGTGTCGGGCTTGGACGATTCTGTCACACCCAAGGAGGTCTGCGCTGTCGCCGCGCAAGTAGGAGAATGTCCCGAAAGCGACATCAAAGTCGGCGAGATACGCCTCGGGCCCTCAGGACTTGGCACTGCGTGGCTCCGTTGCCCAGTGGCTGCAGCTAAGAAATTGGCAGACGCTGGCCATATGGTAATAGGATGGGTCCCTGCAAAGCTGACACTGTTGGACGCGAGACCCATGCAGTGCTACAAGTGCCTGTACAACGGCCATGTACAGCACACATGCTCATCCGACGTCGACCGCAGCGACCTTTGTTACCGCTGCAGTCAACCGGGACACAAGGCTGGACAATGTTCTGCGAGCCCACACTGCTCACTGTGTGCTGCAGCAGGCAAGCCTGCAACAGATCATCGCGTCGGCTCCAAGGCCTGCAAAACGGCTAAGGAAGCGAAAAAGGGAAGGGCCGCCACTGGGATCAGAAGTACTCAAGCTGCGCTGGAGCCAACGGCTACACAAGCCATGGATGTGGTGGAGAACGACGAATCTTCACCATCATAATGGCTCAGCGATATCTGCAGGGTAACATCAACCACTGCGCCAGGGCTCAGGACTTGCTCCTCCAGAGCATGGTGGAGTGGTTGATACAAGTGGCTGTGATAGCGGAGCCCTACTTTGTCCCTGCTAGGGATAACTGGGCAGGTGATCCCGTGGGCTCAGTGGCCATAATCTCCGCTGCGGGGGTCACCATGGCAGTTGTCGACAGGCGTCCTGGCTTCGTCGCTGCCACTGTTGAGGGCGTTCTCGTGGTTGGGGTCTATTTCTCGCCCAACAGGGTTCTTGCGGAATTTGAGACTTTTCTCACAGATGTGGGGGCCCTGATTGGGCGGAACCGGACCCGCCCTGTGCTCCTCCTCGGTGATCTCAATGCCAAATCCACGGCTTGGGGTTGCCCCGCCACTGACGCGCGCGGCAGCGTGTTAGAGGAGTGGGCAGTTGCAACAGGGCTGGAAATTCTTAACCGCGGGAGCGTCCACACGTGTGTGCGACAGCATGGTGGTTCGATCGTGGATGTCTCCCTGGCTAATCCGTTGGTGGCTAGCCGCATTCATGGCTGGAGGGTGGAAGGCGTGGAGACACTTTCCGATCACCGATACATTCGTTTCGAGATCTCCGCGCCTTCTATCGGCCCAAACGCCAGCCGCCCGGACCGGAACTCTCCCGAGATTCCAAGGTGGGTTCTGAGCCAAATGGACAGGGACGTCCTCATCGAGGCCGCCATAGTGCAGGCGTGGGTTTCTGACGAGCCACCAGTGGACGTGGACGCAGCTGTGGCTTGGTTCCGGAGCGCAATGTCGGAAATTTGCGATGCGGCCATGCCCCGGGCCAGGTCGCACCCTCAGAGGCAACAAGTTTACTGGTGGTCTCAGAGAATAGCCACTATGCGCGCAGAGTGCACAGCCACGCGACGCTTGTACACACGAAGTCGCCGACGCCGCCGTCGTGATCACGAAAGGGAAGCTCAGCTGTATGAAGCCTACAAAACGGCCAAGGAAGCTCTGCAGCTGAGCATCAGCCAGGCCAAGGACGCGGCCAGGGAAGAGTTCCTGGAAATGTTAAACAGGGACCCCTGGGGACGGCCCTATAAGATGGCAAGAGCCAAGCTCCGGTCCTGGGCACCTCCGCTCACGGAAACCTTGGAACCCAGCTTCCTCCAAGATGTGGTCGCCACCCTGTTCCCAATTAGAGCTGAACACGTCTCGCCATCGATGGGGTCCGGATCTGAGGAGCCACTAGAAACGACCGATGTACCGGAGGTTTCGGAGGCTGAGCTCGGCGTGGCGGAATTGAAAATGCGTGCCAAAAATACGGCCCCAGGACCGGATGGTGTCCCTGGCCGCGCTTGGGCTCTGTCCTTGAAGGTGCTGGCTCCAAGACTGAGGGAGCTTTTTACAACTTGCCTCAGTCAAGGAATCTTCCCTCAGCAGTGGAAGACGGGCAGGCTCGTATTGCTCCGCAAAAACGGTCGCCCAGCGGACTCTCCCTCGGCATACCGACCGATCGTTTTGCTCGACGAGGTGGGCAAACTTTTCGAGCGTATTATCGCCGCTCGTCTCGTCAAACATATGACGAGAGTGGGCCCCGATCTGTCCGACAATCAGTTCGGATTCCGAGTGGGTCGCTCGACCGTCGACGCTATCCTGCGCGTCAAGGCCCACTCGGAACAGGCGGTGGCAGAAGGCGGAGTGCTATTGGCGGTGTCGCTGGATATCTCCAACGCATTCAACACTCTGCCGTGGAGCTGCATTCTGGAGGCGCTCCGTTACCACCAGATGCCTCCGTACTTGCGTCGGATAGTCGGGGACTACCTGCACAATCGGTCGGTCATGTACACGACCCGCAACGGGGTCTGCACGAGGGAAATGTCGTGCGGTGTTCCACAGGGATCAGTCCTCGGACCTCTCCTGTGGAACATCGGCTACGACTGGGTCCTGCGAGGAGCTACCCTCCCGGGCATCAGCATGACATGTTATGCAGACGACACACTTGTCCTGGCCCGGGAGAGGTCGTTCAGGGAGGCTGCTCGTCTTGCCACTGCAGGTGTGGCACAGGTTGTTGCGCGTATCCGCCTGCTAGGGCTGGAAGTGGCGCTGAATAAGACGGAGGCTCTGTGCTTCCATGGGCCCCGGAAATCACCTCCTCCAGGGTCCCACATTGTCATCGGTGGGGTCCGCATTGACATTCAGTCAAACATGAGGTATCTGGGGCTCGTGCTGGATAGCAGGTGGTCCTTCAATGCCCACTTCCAGCGCTTGGCACCGCGATTGATGGGTGCAGCCGGTGCGCTTGGAAGGCTGCTGCCGAACCTCGGTGGCCCTAATAACAGCTGCAGGTGGCTATACCTGGGGGTCATTCGCTCAATGGCCCTCTACGGGGCCCCTGTCTGGGCCACCGAGCTTTCGAATCAGGGAGCTGCTATTCTACAGCGGCCACAGCGTGCGATATCCGTACGGGTCATCCGCGGGTATCGCACGATTTCGACGAAGGCGGCGTGCGCGCTGGCGGGGTCCCTCCCTTGGGACCTGGACGCCCGCGTCCTTGCGTCACTCTATACATGGCGCAAGGAGGCGCGGGACCGCGACGAGATGGTGGACCCGAGGGAGACGGACTTGTGCAGGGCACACTTGATACGGGCGGCAGTCGCAGAATGGGCGGAGCGGCTAATGCAGCCAGGGGCAGGACTTCGGACGGTAGAGGCCCTCCGCCCCGTTCTTAAGGCATGGTTGGACAGGCGTCACGGCATTTTGACCTTCCGGCTAACGCAGGTGCTGTCGGGGCATGGCTGCTTCGGCACGTACCTGTGCCGTATCGCCGGGAGAGAGCCAGACGCCTGCTGCCACCATTGTGGGAGCCTCGAAGACACGGCGCAGCACACGCTTGCTGAGTGCACTGCTTGGGAAGCGCAGCGCCGTGTCCTTAATGCGGAGATAGGTGGAGACCTCTCGCTTCCGGCCGTCGTGTCCAGCATGGTCAGGAGCGAGAGCGCATGGCAGGCGGTGGCCTCGTTCTGCGAGGAGGTCATCGCCGCAAAGGAGGCCGCGGAAAGGGAGCGGGAGGCTGCCTCCACACTGCCAATCCGCGCCCGGCGAACAGGGCGCAGGAACAGGGCAGATAACGCCCTGTTCGTACCACCTTAAATGGCCACGGGCGGCGGACTTGGGGAAGTCCGGCCGCCCATCATCACATGGCCTGAGTAGGTGGCGCGGTTTGGTGTTGCCGCGCCCCACTCACGTGGACTGGCAGGAGAGGGATCAGCGCTCACTGATCCGCTACATTGGGCTGGGGACTGCATTGGCGGTCCGCCACTGCTGGGGTCGCGGAGGAATATCAACTTGTTCCCGTGGCCTCAGCAACAAAAGTGGTGAGCCGAAGCACTGGTGTGGTTTTAGTCGGTAGGTCACCCACTCTGGGTGGAGTCCGACACGCCCCGTCGCCTTCCCCGGGCGGCGGATGTCCATGAGGATTTCCACACGCAAAAAAAAAAAAAAAAAAAAAAAAGGTTAGGTTAGGTTAGGTTAGGTTAGGTTAGGTTAGGTTAGGTTAGGTTAGGTTAGGTTCGTCTGGGGGGAACAGCAGTCGCTCGTTTTTGAGCCGGTGCATCCTGGGGCACGGGCAATAACTCTCTCCAGTCGGGGAGTCTTATTGCTCGTGCGCTAATAGTCTGACATGGGAGGGGTCCATTCTTTGGACACAGGGGCGTTGCTCCGCGTGTCCCTCTGATCTTAGCAGAGGGCACAGTGGAGTAGCAAGGGCGGGCTCAGGGAGCAGGCAAATGGAAACTTATTTCCCCTGCCACCGTCGTCAAGTCGGAGGGATCTTATTGGGTTCCTCCGCAATTTTAACATTAAAAAAAAACTCAAAAAAATTAAAAATAAAATAAAACACCAAAAAAAGACGTATAGGGGAGATAGGGACCACACCCTTCAAAGGACTAATAATGAAATGGCAAACGTACAAGAATTATTACCCCAGGACGGTACCGGCTGCTTCGCAGTCGGAGAATCCGCCACGGAACCTTCGGGTTTCGTCTGCCCCTCGTATTCTGGGGGGGGCAACGAATGCCATCCGTCTGCCGGCAACGGCAGCAAGAGCCGAGGAGGCTCACGTCCCTCCGGGGACCAAATCCTTTCCGACCAGGGGTCGTCGAAAGGACATCGGCCGACAAAGCGTCTCCGTGACGAGATGTCGGAGAGCGAGACGGGACTGGGCTCCAGCGAGGAGAACCTGCTGGCGGCCGCCAAAGTTCCAACGGCCAGGAGAGGGGGGAGAGGGTCTGCTCCACCACCATGCTCGCGCGACTCCCGGGGCCGCTTTGTTAAGCACCCGGACACGCCGATGCACAGCGGTGAGAGCGACTCTGGAGCAGCGGAAGTGGTCACTTCCGCTGACCTAGTCCGCAACAAGACCGAAATCAGTGCCGCGAGGCGGGACGAACGCCGGGCGTTGGCGACCGACGAGGTCACCGAGCTGGCACGTCGGGCCCGGGAGAGGCGGGCAGCCCTTGCGGCTGACACTGATGGCGTGACGACGGCAGCCTTAAGCCGCCAGGTGACTGATGGCGTGGACGTCATCCTAAAGGTTGCTACCAAGTCCGGCAACCTGAAGGGGACGTTCACGCGTGCCCTCAAGGAGGCTGCCGAGGGGATCAAGGAGGCGGTCGAGGTCCTTCTAGCGTCCTCAGCGTCAGAGGAAACACTCAGGCTCCGGGAGGAGAATGGCCGTCTCCTAGGTAAGGTGGAGGCCCTCGAGCGGGATATTGCCGCTCTAAGGGCCGACTTTAGTCGGCAGCAAGAGCGGCCGTCATACTCCGCCGCTGTCTCCGCCCCGGCTCCCCGGTCGTTGCAGTCAGACCAGGTTGCTGACATTGTGCGGGCCGTCATGCTCCAAGCCGGGGGCATGATGAATGCCCGCCTCGAAGCTTTGGAGCCGAGACTCCTCCCGGCCAAAACCCTCCGACCACCGCTAGCTGCGGACAAACGGAGGATGGAGGAGTCCTCCTCAAGGACGGGGCCCGCACAGCCAGCGAAGGTGGCCACAAAGCCGGCGCCAGGGCCGAAAACGGCAACTGCTGCCCCTACCAAACCTGTTGCGTCCCCACCAGTGGTCGGGGCCGCTCCCACAAAGGCGCCCCTACCCCAGGCGCAGTCTGAGGCTGGTCCATCGAAAGCTGTGTCTTCGAACACACAGCCTCAGAAGGGTAAGAGGGGAAAAAGGAAGAGGAGGTCGGGTGGTGCAAATATCGCCCCTACCACAGCAAGCAGGGCCAATCCAGCTGCCAGTCCCGAAGAAGGGGAATGGCAGACTGTCGAAAATAAAAATAAAAGGAAGAAGGAGAACGCGGCCAGAAACAAGAGCCGGAAGCAGAAGGCTGCAAGGCTACGGGCACCCCGCTCGTCTGCGGTGGTGGTTGCTCTGCAGCCTGGGGCGGAGGAAAGGGGTATTACTTATGCCTCTGTGCTTGCCGAGGCCAAACAAAAGATTGATTTGGCTGGCCTCGGGATTCCCTCCCTTCGCTTCAGGCGGGCCGTCACCGGTGCTCGCATTCTCGAGATCCCTGGAGCAGAGACAGCGGAAAAGGCAGACTCCCTGGCGCAAAAACTGCGGGAGTGCCTCAACGGGGACAGTGTCAAGATCTCCAGACCCACCAAATGCGCGGAGCTTCGCGTGTCGGGTCTGGACGATTCCGTCACCCCGCAGGAGGTGTGCGATGTGGCTGCGCGGATCGGCGGGTGTCCTGTGGGGGACGTGAGGGTCGGAGAGATCCGGATCGGGCCTGATCGCCTCGGCACCGTCTGGATGCGCTGCCCGGTGGCAGCGGCTAAAGTCCTGGCGGGCGTTGACCGTCTGCTGGTTGGATGGTCGTCGGCACAGGTGACACTGCTGGATTCCAGACCCATGCAGTGTTACCGGTGTCTGTATGGCGGGCACGTCCAACACACGTGTTCGTCGGAGGTCGACCGCAGCGGTCAATGCTACCGCTGTAGCCAAAGCGGTCATCGGGCCGTGCAGTGCACTTCCGACCCACACTGTTCCCTGTGCGCTTCGGAGGGAAAGTCCGCGGGCCACCGAGTTGGCGCGAAGAATTGCGTTGCCCGTAAGGGCAAGAAGAAGGGAAAGCCCAACGGGGCTGGGGTCAACCGGACCCCCACTTCGGCCGACTCCCGGCCTGGTAGAGAGGGCACTGAAGAAATGGAGTCTTAATGGCGCACAGCTACCATTTTCTTCAGTGCAACGTCAACCACTCCGCCAGAGCTCAGGATCTTCTCCTTCAGAGTATGGCGGAGTGGTCGATCCATGTGGCCGTGGTCGCCGAGCCATACTTCGTCCCCGCCCGAGACAACTGGGTGGGCGACTTGAGCGGCACGGTGGCCATTATCGGCGGGACTCTTGTCAACGCGTCCCGAGGTCGCGGCTGGGTGGCCGCCCTCGTGGACGGCATAGTCACCATCGGGGCATACTTCTCGCCCAACAAGAGTCTCGCCGACTTCGAGAGCTTCCTCGTCGAGTTAGGGGCCGCCGTGGCCCGACACCACCCTCGCCCCGTGCTGTTACTCGGGGACCTCAACGCCAAATCTGCGGCATGGGGATCCCCGGTCACGGACCCTAGGGGCGTGGTGTTGGAGGAATGGGCAGTTGAGGCGGGCCTGGTCGTCCTGAATCGGGGGTCAGTACACACGTGCGTGCGGCAGCGGGGCGGGTCCATCGTGGACGTTTCGTTCGCTAGCCCTGCTGTAGCGCAGCACGTCCGCGACTGGCACGTCGCCCAGGAGGTGGAGACGTTGTCGGACCACCGCTACATACGGTTCGACGTCTCCGCCCAGACCTCGGGCGGTCGTGGCCCATCGACCCCGCAGAGGGACGGCCCGCGCTGGGCGCTTACGCGCATTGACAAGGAGGCTCTCGAGGAGGCAGCAATAATCCAGGCTTGGATGAGGGAGTCGGCCGACGGACCCGTCGACGTCGAACGTGAGGCGCAGTGGTTCCGCGGGGCGATGACGCAGATCTGCGACGCGTCCATGCCCCGGGTTCACACACAATCCACGAAGCGCCAGGTGTACTGGTGGTCTGCTGAGATCGCACAGCTCCGCATCACATGCGTGGCGGTCAGGCGCCAGTACACCCACTACCGCAGGAGACGTCGACGGATCCCCGAAGAGGAGGCCGCGCTGTACGAGGCGTACCGCGCGGCGAAGGAGGCTCTGTGGCTGGCCATCGAAGCGGCGAAGAAGCGATCCAGGGAGGAGATGCTGGAGACCCTGGACAGGGATCCGTGGGGGCGCCCATACCGCATGGTGCGGGGCAAACTTCGCCCGCCCGGCCCCCCACTCATGGAGGGTCTCCAGCCGCAGCTGCTGGAGGATGTAGTCGCAGCTCTCTTCCCTGCGAGAGAAGAACACGCTCCGCCGCCGATGGCTCCGCCCACAGCCGCAGAGCCTGAAGAAGATGCCAGCGTCCCCGAGGTGACACGACCAGAGCTGGGAGCAGCCGTGGCACGGCTCCGGGCCAAAAACACTGCTCCGGGGCCCGATGGAGTGCCGGGCCGCGCTCTCGTCCTCGCTCTGGAGGAGCTAGAGCCCCAACTGAGAGGACTCTTCTCGGCGTGCCTAGAGCAGGGCCAGTTTCCCACTCCGTGGAAAACGGGCCGTCTGGTCCTGCTCCGAAAGGCTGGGCGCCCTGCCGACTCGCCGTCCGCATACCGGCCCATAGTGCTGCTGGACGAGGTGGGCAAGCTGTTCGAGCGGGTTATTGCAGACCGCCTCGCCAGCCACTTGTTCACAGAGGGGCCGGACTTGGACGACAGCCAGTTCGGCTTTCGGCGTGGGCGCTCTACCATCGACGCCATACTCCGAGTGAGAGTCCAGGCGGAGGAAGCGGTGTCCCGGGGTGGGGTGGTGCTGGCGGTGTCCTTGGACATCACCAACGCCTTCAACACCCTGCCCTGGAGTTGTATTAGGGAGGCCCTGCGATACCATAGGGTGCCTCCCTACCTCCGCCGCATCGTTGGGGCCTATCTGGCAGACAGGTGTGTCACCTACAGGGGACGCGATGGCACAGGCCAGCGCGAGATGTCGTGCGGTGTTCCACAGGGCTCGGTTCTGGGCCCTCTCCTGTGGAACATCGGGTACGACTGGGTGCTGAGGGGCGAGCTGTCGCCGGGGGTGAACCTGACGTGTTACGCAGACGACACGCTGGTCACCGCTCGGGGCAGCTCGCACAGGGAGGCAGCGTTGATAGCTACGGGTGCGGTCTCACAGGTGGTGGGCCGCATACGGCGCCTCGGCCTGGAGGTGGCCCTCAACAAGTCGGAGGCCATCGCTTTTCATGGCCCCCGACGGGCGCCGCCGCCGGGATCACACATTGTGGTCGGGGGGGCTCGTATCGCTGTCGAGTCCACCATGAAGTACCTGGGATTGGTGCTCGACAGCCGGTGGGACTTCGGCCCCCACTTCCTGCGGCTGGCGCCAAAGTTGATGGGCGCGGCGGGCGCGCTCTCAACGCTGCTTCCCAACTTGGGAGGCCCAAGCTCCGCCTGTAGGCGGTTGTACGTGGGGATCGTGCGATCTATGGCCCTTTACGGGGCCCCGGTGTGGGCGACCGACCTGACGGCCCGCAGTATCGCCACGCTGCGAAGACCGCAGCGAGCGATGGCCGTCAGGGTCATTCGCGGTTATCGCACGATCTCCCACGAGGCGGCTTGTGTACTGGCCGGATCCCCGCCCTGGGACCTGGAGGCAAAAGTCCTCGCGACACTCCATCTGTGGCGCGAGGAGGAGCGGACGCGAGGTGCGGGGCCGGTGCAGCGGCAGTTATCGCTGCGCCGGCAGGAGCTCCAGCGGGTCCTGGTGGCGGAATGGCGGGACAGGCTTTCACGCCCTACCGCCGGCCTCGCCACTATCGAGGCGGTCCGGCCAGTGCTCGAGCGCTGGCTCGGGAGGAGGCACGGCTCCCTGACGTTTTGGGCGACGCAGGTGCTCTCGGGGCACGGCTGCTTCGGCAGGTACCTGTGTCGCATAGGCAGGGAGCCGGACGCCCGGTGCCATCACTGCGTCCATTGTCGGGAGGACACGGCGCTGCACACGCTCATAGAGTGTGCAGCTTGGGAGGAGCCGCGCCGTGTCCTCGTCGCTGAGGTGGGTGCTGACCTATCGCTGCCGGCCGTCGTTCGCGCTATGGTCGGCAGCGAGGAGTCATGGGACGCAGTGATTTCCTTCTGCGAAACTGTCATGTCGCAGAAGGAAGCTGCGGAAAGGGAGAGGGAAAGTCTGAGTACCATCCCGATCCGCAGCAGGCGCACCGGGGGCCGTCGGAGGAGGGACAACGCCCTCTTCCAGCCTCCGTAAATGGGTCCGGGGGCGGTGGCCGCGGGGATGTCCACCAGCCCCCCTCGTTCCATGTTGGGACCGGACCCGAGGCGGCGGCGCGTAGTGTTCCACGCGCGCCCCTCAAGGATGGAGGGGGAGTTTTGACTCCCCCGTACACGGCGGGGCCCGCAGAGGCGGGCCATCACCAGTCGGGCGCCGCGGACGAATGTATAGTTCCCGTGGCCCCGACGTAGGTGCGAGAGGGAACACCGTGTGGTTTTTAGTCGGTAGGTCACCCACTCTGGGTGGAGTCCGACACGCCCCGTCGCCTTCCCCGGGCGGCGGATGTCCATGAGGATTTTCCACACGCACAAAAAAAAAAAAAAAAAAAAAAAGGTTAGGTTAGGTTAGGTTAGGTTAGGTTAGGTTAGGTTAGGTTTTTTTTTTTTTTTTTTTTCGTGGGAGAAGGAAAATCCTCATGGATACGTGTGGCCCGTACCACACGCATGCCCGACTCCACTGGAAATTTCTCCCAGTGACCTACGGACTAAAAACCTTCCCCCGGGTATATGGACAGGAAAGGGTAACGCTTGGGATACGTCTGCGCCTTTTCTGGGTGAGAGAGGATTGCAGGAATTGAGAGAGGTTGGAGCAGAGTGTGAAAGGGATAAGTAAATATTGAACGGGTGTATACATAAATATATTTAATAGATAAAATAATATGTCGTAGTTTTTTTTTTTTTTTTTTTTTTTTTTTTTTTTTTTTTTTTTTATAGATATACATGGAGTTTTACTTGCTAATTCAGAAAGAACTAATTTATTATGTGAGTGACATGAAGTTGCTGAGATCAGTGGGAAGGTGACGGAAGACCGTTTTCAGCTGTTGAAGTGTTTTAACTCTTTGACTATGTAAAATATGTGGTTGTGGAAACTATCGATAGTGCTCTGACGTTTAAGCACTACTGCTATATTATAGGGGTCATTGACGTTTTGGGGTGCAATGGATAGGTATTCAGCCCTAGTTGACGCAAACCTAGGACAGTCGCGTACAAGGTGACGCATAGATTGGATAGTGACATCGTCACAGGGGCACCTATCATTTTGAGAGATTTTGAATCTGTACAGGTACTCCTTGTGATATCCATGGTTGGAGAGGAATTGGGTGATCGCAAAGTTAGGCCTGACCACTTTGAGATAAGTTTGTAGATCGTTATATGTGGGTAGAAGGGTTTTGATGTAGGTCGAATTATCGTATAATTCGACCGAAGCTATAGAAGATAGTTCACGATTGCGAAGTTTAATATGACTAGTGGGAATGTGTAAGTAGTCGGGGGTGCGATGGAGAAGAGCAGCCGATTTGGCCGCAGAGTCCGCCAACTCATTACCGACAATGCCAACATGAGATTTGATCCAGGCGAACTCAACAGCCAAGTCAGCCGACCGGGCGTCGTGAATAAGATGGTGAATCGACACAGCGAAATGATTTGCACTATTAGGGTTTGAGAGTTCGGTCAGGGCAGATCTACAGTCAGACAGAATGACTGAGAGGGGAACGTTATTGCTCAGGATCCAGCGACAGGAGTACTCAATAGCGAGTAGCTCCGCCTGAAATACTGAGCAACAGTCGTGGAGTTTAAGTTTCTTGGTGGTGGTGGTGGTATTATTGGGATGGCAAATGACAACAGCGGCGCCCACTTTGCCGTCGTGTTTACTACCGTCCGTGTAGATTCGGACGGCAGAGTCAGGGGCGATGGAGCCGATGTCGGCTTGGGAAAGAGCATCCGAAAATTGGACACTGATTCGATCGGAGGGATGAAGGAGCAGCGAGGGGTGTGTGAGGGTTTCGATGGGGATATCAGAGGGAAGAAATCTAGAAGCACCTGTCAATTTAGTGATTTCATTGTCGGCGAATTCTTTTATTTTAGCGGGAAGTGGGGTGAGTCTGGCAAGTGAAATAGCAGTTGGAGTATTGACAGTGCGGAACCCCTGGATAATTTTGAGAGCAAAAAGTCTTTGTAGAGACAGAAACTTTTTCCTTATGTACTCGTATTCGAGAGCGCCAGACCATATGCTACTAGCATAACAAATGATCGGCTGGATGACGTGCTCGTATATTATCCGGGCGTTTTCGGGGTGGACACCCCAGGTAGGTCTTATGAAGAGGTTGAGTCTGTTGAGGAGTTTTTTTGCTTTATCAATGACATATAAGCTATGCTTGACGAATCGGAGTTTTCTGTCTATTATGACGCCGAGGTATTTGATCTCATTGACAAAGGAGAGACTACGGCCATTGATGGTTATGCGACACCGGGCAGATTTATTAGTGAAACCCATAATTTGGGTCTTATCTGGGCCAAAAGTGAGTTTGACCGAAGCGCCCCAGTCAATAACCCGCGACAACGCCACATTAGTGACGCTCTCTAGTTCCCCTACTGAACCAGCGTGGGAAATGAGGAGGACGTCGTCGGCATATGCCTGAATGTGGCATCCCCCAGGGAGATCCGTCGCCAGGAGTTCGTCTAAGATGATATTCCACAACAATGGGCCACACACTGAACCCTGTATGCAGCCCATCGTCATGGACTTGTTCACCTGACAATCGGCAAAATTTATTTCGACTTTTCGGTCTTCTATATAATTGAGAAGAGTATTGTATATGTTTAGGGGACAGTTGGTCTTTCTCAGACGTGCGAAAATAGCAGGCCACCAGGCGTGGTCGAATGCAGCCCTGATATCAAGGGACGCGACGATCACCAACTCTTTGTTGGCTATCGCACGCCTTACTTCATCAAGGGCGCTATGAACTGCCTGATGGGTGGAGGTGCGGAGCTTAAAACCAAATTGGCGGGGAGATGAAGAGTTGGTTGTATTAAGGTGGTGTGTTAGTCTGTTTGTTAGTAGTTTTTCGAGAAGTTTGCCAAATACGTTTATGAGACCTATGGGTCTATATGAGGAGAGTGTGGAATAGTCAGTCCGGCCTGGTTTTGGTATTATTTTTGCAGTGGCAATCTTCCATGCCTTAGGAAAGTAGTGCAAAAAGAAGCAGCGGTTTAGGAGGTCTGTTATTATTTGGGGAAATACTTTGACAAATTGGAGGCAAATGTCTGCGGTAAGGTGGTCAATACCTGGTGCCCTTTTGTGGTTCATTGATTTGATACATTCCGATATCTCAGTAAACGTAAATGGGGGATCGAGGGGAGTGTCAAGGGGTTGGTGCATGAGCACTCTGGAATGTCGCTGTTCATCGGTGAAGTCAGGGGAGTCATCGGGGTAGAATTTATTTAGTAGAGCCATGGCTGTGTCATGAGAGTTAGTGGTGAAGGATCCGTCATCCAATTTGAGGGTGGAAGGGGGCTGCCGTAAGGGGGGAGTCTTTATGATGCGATTCGTGACCGAATACACATCCTCTTTTTTCTGCTTATTGCAGAACTCACGGAAGTGTTCGGTGGATGCGGCGCGAATCGCATCACTATACTCACCGCGGACTCGAATGTTCTCAGCGACGAGATCCTCCATGGGGCGGCCACGACGACGGCTATTTACCATCCGGTGGTGGACAGCGAGGACCCTGTGCTTAATAGCCTCAAGGTCGTCGCTCCACCAAGGGGCGCGGTGGGAAAATCGGGACTTACGAGGTAAAAGTTTGTCGCACGCTCGCGTGATACTAGAGGTCATTTGGTGGATATAGGCGTCAATTTCAGGGGGACCATAGGTGGTGATGGGGGCATTGACATCAAGGCCGCCGCTCACCTCCCGAGCAAAACGATCCGACAGAAGGTCCCACCTGGTATCGGCAGTGTTATACCTGTATGTAGAGGACTTCAGGTTCTTTGTTGGGGTTGACCTACCAAGGGAGAACTCAAATGTGATGGTGTTGTGCTCAGAGGAGGGACAGATGGTGGAGTCCACTATCCAGTTAGAGACACGTGCTTGTTCAATATTATTGATGAGTGTGATGTCAATAATAGAAGTGCGGATATTATTGTGTGTAGTGGTTACGAAAGTGGGCATAGTACCCACGTTGCAAATGTGAAGATTATGGTGTAGAATAAAGTCTAAGACGCGGTTACCCCGCCTGTTATTAACTGTAGAGCCCCACATGGTGTGCCACCCATTGAAGTCGCCACATACCAGGTGCACCGAGCCGGACGTTCTCTCGAGAAAGGTGGCCAGCTTAAGAAGGGTTTGGTTATCGTCGTTTCGAGGTTCGATATATACTGAGACTAGATATATATTGCGATTGCCTCTGGAGTTCAGCTTTACTATTGTGAGGTTGGAGTCGGAGAACTCTGAGCACCCAACAGTGCTGCCCAGGTTCTCCCTGACAAGAATAGAGGTCTTAGAGGGGGAAGTCGGCTGAGGGAACTGATAGGTCAGATACCCAGGGAATGCTCCCATGAGCCGCCCCGTGCCAGTGTATGGCTCAGAAAGAAATACAAAGTCAGGGTTAGTGTTGTGTGTGTGTAATTTAAGTTCGTGTGTGGCATTTCTGCCTCGCCCAAGATTTATTTGTGTGCATCTATATGTGTGATGAATAGAGTTTGAATGTGCATTTGTTGTGTGTGTATTGTGTGTTCTGTGTGCTCGACTACGATCCATAATCGATGCGTAATTTTAGTTTTTCGAGCGCGTGGGCAATGCGTGGGCAAGATGCAGATGTGGCACTGTGTTTGGAGTCAGCTGACGTATTGTGTTTCTTTCCGAACTGCACGCAGTTATAGCAGTCTAAGGCGTTCATGTCTCTTTTTACGGGGCAGTTCTTGTAGACATGGGTTAGGGACGAGCAGTGGGAGCAGATTGTTTTATCAGCCGTGCAGTTCTTTCGGGTGTGACCGAACTGCAGGCATGTGAAGCAGTGTAAGAGGGGGACATACTCCTCTACGTGGATCCGTTGATGGTCCACGCTGAGCCTGCCTAGCCCTATCATGGCCCTCCACAAAGGGGGGGAGACCAAAAAGACAGCGTTGTATAGTTCGTCTTTCCGATTTCCCCGTTTGAATCGGAAGACGAAGTCAGTTTGAGAGTATGAGGTGGTGAAGTTATTTTGGTTTAAGATTATATCAGATAGGTCCTCACAAGGAACCTCCAGGGGGATACCCTTCATTATTAACATGGGTTTCAGCTTCTTAGATTTTTCAGCAGAAATGTCCGCTGCTGAATGAATTTTTTGGAGGGCGATTTCTCTATGGGCCTCGCTGTCAAACTCAACCCTAAGTTTATTGTTTGATACAAACTTTATTTCCGATGGGGAGAAGTTTGTGTCACGAAACGTGACCCCCGATCGGAACAGCTTCAGAGTATCATTTGGGGTGATAACCTCCTTCTTAGAAGAAATTATTATGGCGGGTTTTGAGGTGGGGATTTTGGGGGTGGTTGTTTCGGCTTTGGCAGCCGAAGCGTAAGAAAGTCGAGATATAGGGGTGGGTGGAGGAGGGGAGAGAGTCTTTTTTAGTGTGTCGATTTCTGTTTTTAAAGCTTTGGTAACCTCAGTGATAATTGAGTTCTTGAGGCTATCTTGGATGGATGGGTCAATAATTTGGGACGAAGCCAGAGAAGTGGGGGGAGTGCTTTGGAAAGCGGCTATCTCATCAAAGATGCGGAGGATGGACGTTTTATTCTCCTTCTTAAGGCTCCTACCCTCGGTGATGAGGCGTCGGGCATCCTTGATTTTACTCAAGACGAATGAGCGATAGGGGTCGGGGTCTGTTTTGGAGGGGGAAGAGAGAATATTGCTAGAAATGTCCTCCTCAGTCGACTTGAGTTCATGGAGCCCCTCCTCGTCGGACAGGACCAACGAGTCGGAACTCCTAGTTCTGGGTAGGGTGGATGCCATGCTGGGCTGCGAAGTGAGTTTGTCGGTGGCTGCAAGGGGGAGCGGCAAAGTTTGGGAAGGGGTAGGGGTAGGAGTAGGGGGAGGGGGAGGGTCAGGATTGTTGGCGCCAGTTGGTTGGTTGGTTGGTGCGGTCGTAGGCCCTGTTTTAACAGGGCTTCGTACGACAGGCATGATTTTGGTGAAATTAGCAAATTTATTTAATATTTAATGATTTTAGAAGCCATATTGGCAATACAGAAGTCGGAAAAGTATGAGTTAGATATGTATTTACGATGGTTATTAATTATTTATCAAAATATGCAACTATATGGAAAATTTAAATTTTGTGATTTTGACCGAGTCAAGGAGGTCAAACCACCAAAGGGTGGGTGGGTGGGCGGGCGATTTTTTGCCGATTTTTCGCGAGCTACCCCCACTTGTGGGGTATCAGCGGATGCGGGACGACGAGTACTATGGATGTGTATATAAATGGTGGGTAGGTTTGGTATTAAAAAATGAATTTATCAAGGAAAAACGGTGTTTTTAGTACAATTTTTATAGTATTTATTTTATATGTTTTTTATTTCCAGGTCGCGGTCAGCGGGACACACGCCGGGAGTAAGCTGAAGCTAAGATCTATCAATTGTGATCAAAAAATGTTGAAAATTTGAGATTCTAAAAAATTTTGATATTTCGACTATAGTGGATGTATGGTGAAAATGCAAAGTGCTAGGAAATTGAAAATTTTCGTGTCCAGGCACGCGGACGATCGCCTGGAACACAGAAATGTAAAATTTAAGAGGATTTATGCCGAAAACCGCACTCAAATAGGCTTTTTAGTGTAATAATTGTCCGTGTAGAACAAAGAAATAGCTAGACCTTAGGTAGCCTCGGTATCGAGTAAAACGATGTTTTGTCGATTTTTGCCGATTTTTCGCGAGCTACCCCCACTTGTGGGGTATCAGCGGATGCGGGACGACGAGTACTATGGATGTGTATATAAATGGTGGGTAGGTTTGGTATTAAAAAAT
>CAUEHA010000073.1:0-10000 GCA_958496365.1 Subacronicta megacephala | reverse complement strand
TTTGATTTAAACACAAGCGTATATATTTAATATATATCTTTGTTTTGTTTCTTTCTACGGCATAAGATTTGTTTTGCAATATTTTGTTGCTTTATTTATTCTACTGTCATGTTTTTCTTTTTCTTGCAGGTGCAGCCTTCCTTCTTTGGATCGTCGGACTGGAGCTGTGTTTCCGATGCAGCGTTCTCTGATGGCAATCCGCTTTTCCATCTCAGTGAGCTCGTCGGACCGCGACGGCATGGTGAGTATTTTTCTAACGGTTTCCTGTATAATTTGGGCCAGTTTCTCATGAAACTGGCTCCAATTAGCTTTCCTAATACTAGGTGTGATGCCGCTACGGTCCGTGACTAAACGGCTTCTTCTGATGATTGTTTGCATGGAATGGTGTTGGTGGGTGCTCTTCGGGACAACTTTAGCAATATGCTACGGTTGCCCGTGCTAATGCATCCCATTTTTTGCGGATTGGGCATTGACCACTGAAGGCGTTATGGTCAGATTTTTCTAGTTTGGCTCGGACGCAATTTTTGCATATGGGTAGCTCGTCTGTCACTACATCTGGGCAATCCTTCCTCAGGTGCGGGCCACCACAGTGACTGCACAGATCGGCCGGTTCCGTACACAACCGCCTGCCATGTCCGTACCCTAGGCATCGGGTACACTGCACTAGGGGCGATTGGTCCTCGACGCGAACCGTCTGCAAGTCTATCCGCAGTGTCCCCGCCTCTGTGGATCTCTTCCAGATTATGGGAGAAACACTCAACACTATATTGTTGTTGTGGGGGTTGCGTGATCTCCGGCGGTATCGTACTGTGACCCTATTTTCCTCGTCGTCGACGCCATGGAAAATCTCCCGATTCTGGTTCCTGAGGGCGCTAAGAATTTCCTCATCGCTGTGGACCTTCAGGACGTCCCTCAGGACCAGAAGCGGGTCCTTATTCTTCATCTCCTCGACGACGAGGTGGTCACCCGCAGCTTCTATCCTCTCCCTTATCTTCCGCCTTTCCTCTTGCGTTCTGCATCCCATTATTATTTTCCTGTCTTTTGCCTTTCTTACTCTTTCTACTTTTACCCAACCCTCCTTTGCGTCCACCACCCTTCTTATCCTCTCCAGCACCTCCTCCCCGGTCTCCTGCTCATCCGTAGAGGAGACGACCACGGAATGCAGCACGGTTGGCGCCTGGGTTCGATTTCCCGAGCAAACGGCGGCCGCGGCACTCGCGTAGGTCTTCCACTCTCGGACGTCCTCCTGCTGCTTATTCATCAGGGTCTTTAATTCTTCAAGCTTGCCGCTGTTTTCGACAAGCAGTTTCGCGTGCTCCTCCAACGTCGATATTAACTTGGCCTGTTTGGCCTCGTCTTCGCCAGTGTTCCGGCTAACTGGAGTAGCCTCGTCACACTTTGCTGGAGGAGGAGGAGGGGGGGGAGTGGCAGCGGCAGGATAGATTTCAGGTGCTCCAGGTATTCCGCGATGGGCTGGTCTGGCTCAAAGTAGAGAGAGACTACTGCGATTTCCCAGGCGCTAGTTCTGAGTCTGACCACTACGATGTTGTTAGTAGTCAGTTTCGGACATTGTATGACGTCGATGTCGGGATCCAAGACGACTATTGCCGCCTTCACAGGTCCACTCTCTTGATCCGCGCACTGGTAGACTCTCGCTCCCTGGTAGTCTCTCATCTTTTTAGCCCCACCCACGTACGGTTCCTGGAGCAGTGCAAAGGCGATCTTCCGCTTATCGGCCTCAATCATGAGTTCATGGGTTGCCAGCTGTTTCCTCTGTAGGTTCGCTTGGACGACGCGATATGCTCGATGGCTGGTGGGGTTCCCTGCTATGTGTTGGCGTGGCACCACCTTAGCAGTACGCTACCGCTGATCTCGCAATTGCATCCCATTTCTGTCGAATCGGGCAGTCCTCGCTGAACGCGTTATGATTCACGTTGCCCGATTTTGCCTGGGTGCAATTGCAGCAGGTTAGGTTAGGTTAGGTTAGGTTAGGTTAGGTTAGGTTAGGTTAGGTTAGGTTAGGTTAGGTTAGGTTAGGTTAGGTTAGGTTAGGTTAGGTTAGGTTAGGTTAGGTTAGGTTAGGTTAGGTTAGGTTAGGTTAGGTTAGGTTAGGTTAGGTTAGGTTAGGTTAGGTTAGGTTAGGTTAGGTTAGGTTAGGTTAGGTTAGGTTTTTTTTTTTTTTTTTTTTTTTTTCGTGGGAGAAGGAAAATCCTCATGGATACGTGTGGCCCGTACCACACGCATGCCCGACTCCACTGGAAATTTCTCCCAGTGACCTACGGACTAAAAACCTTCCCCCGGGTATATGGACAGGAAAGGGTAACGCTTGGGATACGTCTGCACCTTTTCTGGGTGAGAGAGGATTGCAGGAATTGAGAGAGGTTGGAGTAGAGTGTGAAAGAGATAAGTAAATATTGAACGGGTGTATACATAAATATATTTAATAGATAAAATAATATGTCTTCCCTGCGGCCCAAAGTCGCACGCATAAGCCAGCGAAATCGTGCCGAAGTTTTTTTATTTTTTTATAGATATACATGGAGTTTTACTTGCTAATTCAGAAAGAACTTATTTATTATGTGAGTGACATTAAGTTGCTGAGATCAGTGGGAAGGTGACGGAGGACCGTTTTCAGCTGTTGAAGTGTTTTAATTCTTTGACTATGTGAAATATGTGGTTGTGGAAACTATCGATAGTGCTCTGACGTTTAAGCACTACTGCTATATTGTAGGGGTCGTTGACGTTTTGGGGTGCAATGGATAGGTAGTCAGCCCTAGTTGACGCAAACCTAGGACAGTCGCGTACGAGGTGACGCATAGATTGGATAGTGACATCGTCACAGGGGCACCTATCATTTTGAGAGATTTTAAATCTGTACAGGTACTCCTTATGATATCCATGATTGGAAAGGAATTGTGTTATTGCAAAGTTTGGTCTGACCACTTTAAGGTAAGTTTGTAGGTCATTGTATGTGGGTAGAAGAGTTTTGATGTAGGTCGAATTATCATATAATTCGGCCGAAGATGTAAAAGATAGTTCACGATTGCGGAGTTTAATATGGCTAGTGGGAATGTGTAAGTAGTCGGGGGTGCGATGGAGAAGAGCAGCCGATTTGGCCGCAGAATCCGCCAACTCATTGCCGACAATGCCAACATGAGATTTGATCCAGGCGAACTCAACAGCCAAGCCAGCCGACCGGGCATCGTGAATAAGATGGTGAATCGACACAGCGAAATGATTTGCACTATTAGGGTTTGAGAGTTCGGTCAGGGCGGATCTACAGTCAGATAGAATGATTGAGAGGGGAACGTTGTTGCTCAGGATCCAGCGGCAGGAGTACTCAATAGCGAGTAGCTCTGCCTGAAAAACTGAACAACAGTCGTGGAGTTTAAGTTTCTTGGTGGTGGTGGTGGTATTATTGGGATGGCAAATGACAACAGCGGCACCCACTTTGCCGTCGTGTTTACTACCGTCCGTGTAGATTCGGACGGCAGAGTCAGGGGCGATGGAGCCGATTTCGGCTTGGGAAAGAGCATCCGAAAATTGGACACTGATTCGATCGGAGGGATGAAGGAGCAGCGAGGGATGTGTGAGGGTTTCGATGGGGATATCAGAGGGAAGGAATCTAGAAGCACCTGTCAACTTAGTGATTTCGTTGTCGGCGAATTCTCTTATTTTAGCGGGAAGTGGGGTGAGTCTGGCAAGTGAAATAGCAGTTGGAGTATTGACAGTGCGGAACCCCTGGATAATTTTGAGAGCGAAAAGTCTTTGTAGAGACAGAAACTTTTTTCGTATGTACTCGTACTCGAGAGCGCCAGACCATATGCTACTAGCATAACAAATGATCGGCTGGATGACGTGCTCATATATTATCCGGGCGTTTTCGGGATGGACACCCCAGGTAGGTCTAATGAAGAGGTTGAGTCTGTTGAGTAGTTTTTTCGCTTTGTCAATGACATATAAACTATGCTTGACGAATCTGAGTTTTCGATCTATTATGACGCCGAGGTATTTAATCTCATTGACAAAGGAGAGACTACGGCCATTGATGGTGATGCGACACCGGGCAGATTTGTTCGTGAAACCCATAATTTGGGTCTTATCTGGGCCAAAAGTGAGCTTGACCGAGGCGCCCCAGTCAATAACCCGCGACAACGCCACATTAGTGACGTCCTCCAGTTCCCCTACTGAACCAGCGTGGGAAATGAGGAGGACGTCGTCGGCATATGCCTGAATGTGGCATCCCCCCGGGAGATCCATCGCTAGGAGTTCGTCCAAGATGATGTTCCACAACAATGGGCCACACACTGAACCCTGTATGCAGCCCATTGTCATGGACTTGTTCACCTGACAATCGGCAAAATTGATTTCGACCTTTCGGTCTTCTATATAATTGAGAAGAGTATTGTATATGTTTAGGGGACAGTTGGTCTTTCTCAGACGTGCGAAAATAGCAGGCCACCAGGCGTGGTCGAATGCAGCCCTGATATCAAGGGACGCGACGATCACCAACTCTTTGTTGGCTATCGCACGCCTTACTTCGTCGAGGGCGCTATGAACCGCCTGATGGGTGGAGGTGCGGAGCTTAAAACCAAATTGGCGGGGAGATGAAGAGTTGGTTGTATTAAGGTGGTGTGTTAGTCTGTTCGTTAGTAGTTTTTCGAGAAGTTTGCCAAATACGTTTATGAGACCTATGGGTCTATATGAGGAGAGTGTGGAATAGTCAGCCCGGCCTGGTTTTGGAATTATTTTTGCAGTGGCAATCTTCCATGCCTTAGGAAAGTAGTGCAAAAAGAAGCAGCGGTTTAGGAGGTCTGTTATTATTTGGGGAAATACTTTGACAAATTGGAGGCAAATGTCTGCGGTAAGGTGGTCAATACCTGGTGCCCTTTTGTGGTTCATTGATTTGATACATTCCGATATCTCAGTAAACGTAAATGGGGGATCGAGGGGAGTGTCAAGGGGTTGGTGCATGAGCACTCTGGAATGTCTCTGTTCATCGGTGTAGTCAGGGGAGTCATCGGGGTAGAATTTATTTAGTAGAGCCATGGCTGTGTCATGAGAGTTAGTGGTGAAGGATCCGTCATCCAATTTGAGGGTGGAAGGGGGCTGCCGTAAGGGGGGAGTCTTTATGATGCGATTCGTGACCGAATACACATCCTCTTTTTTCTGCTTATTGCAGAACTCACGGAAGTGTTCGGTGGATGCGGCGCGAATCGCATCACTATACTCACCGCGGACTCGTATGTTCTCGGCGACGAGATCCTCCATGGGGCGGCCACGACGACGGCTATTTACCATCCGGTGGTGGACAGCGAGGACCCTGTGCTTAATAGCTTCAAGGTCGTCGCTCCACCAAGGGGCGCGGTGGGAAAATCGGGACTTACGAGGTAAAAGTTTGTCGCACGCTCGCGTGATACTAGAGGTCATTTGGTGTATATAGGCGTCAATTTCAGGGGGACCATAGGTGGTGATGGGGGCATTGACATCAAGGCTGCCGCTCACCTCCCGAGCAAAACGATCCGACAGAAGGTCCCACCTGGTATCGGCAGTGTTATACCTGTATGTAGAGGACTTCAGGTTCTTTGTTGGGGTTGACCTACCAAGGGAGAACTCAAATGTGATGGTGTTGTGCTCAGAAGAGGGACAGATGGTGGAGTCCACTATCCAGTTAGAGACACGTGCTTGTTCAGTATTATTGATGAGTGTGATGTCAATAATAGAAGTGCGGATATTATTGTGTGTAGTGGTTACGAAAGTGGGCATAGTACCCACGTTGCAAATGTGAAGATTGTGGTGTAGTATAAAGTCTAGGACGCGGTTACCCCGCCTGTTATTAACTGTCGAGCCCCACATGGTGTGCCACCCATTGAAGTCGCCACACACCAGGTGCACCGAGCCGGACGTTCTCTCGAGAAAGGTGGCCAGCTTAAGAAGGGTTTGGTTATCGTCGTTTCGAGGTTCGATATATACTGAGAGTAGATATATATTGCGATTGCCTCTGGAGTTCAGCTTTACTATTGTTAGATTGGAGTCGGAGAACTCTGAGCACCCAACAGTGCTGCCCAGGTTCTCCCTGACAAGAATAGAGGTCTTAGAGGGGGAAGTCGGCTGAGGGAACTGATAGGTCAGATACCCAGGGAATGCTCCCATGAGCCGCCCCGTGCCAGTGTATGGCTCAGAAAGAAACACAAAGTCAGGGTTAGTGTTGTGTGTGTGTAATTTAAGTTCCTGTGTGGCATTTCTGCCTCGCCCAAGATTTATTTGTGTGCATCTATATGTGTGATGAATAGCGTTTGAATGTGCATTTGTTGTGTGTGTATTGTGTGTTCTATGTGCTCGACTACGATCCATAATCGATGCGTAGTTTTAGTTTTTCGAGCGCGTGGGCAATGCGTGGGCAAGATGCAGATGTGGCACTGTGTTTGGAGTCTGCTGATGTGTTGTGTCTCTTTCCGAACTGCACGCAGTTATAGCAGTCCAAGGCGTTCATGTCTCTTTTTACGGGGCAGTTCTTGTAGACATGGGTTAGGGACGAGCAGTGGGAGCAAATCGTTTTATCAGCCGTGCAGTTCTTTCGGGTGTGACCGAACTGCAGGCATGTGAAGCAATGTAGGAGGGGGACATACTCTTCTACGTGGATCCGTTGATGGTCTACGCTGAGCTTGCCTAGCCCTATCATGGCTCTCCACAAAGGGGGGGAGACCAAGAAGACAGCATTGTATAGTTGGTCTTTCCGATTACCCCTTTTGAATCGGAAGACAAAGTCAGTTTGAGAGTATGAGGTGGTGAAGTTATTTTGATTTAAAATTATTTCAGATAGGTCCTCACAAGGAACCTCCAGGGGGATACCCTTCATTATCAACATGGGTTTCAGCTTCTTGGATTTTTCAGCAGAAATGTCCGCTGCTGAATGAATTTTTTGGAGGGCGATTTCTCTATGGGCCTCGCTATCAAACTCAACCCTAAGTTTGTTGTTTGACACAAACTTTATCTCAGATGGGGAGAAGTTTGTGTCACGAAACGTGACCCCCGATCGGAACAGCTTCAATGTGTCATTGGGGGTGATAACCTCCTTCTTGGAAGAAACTATTATAGCAGGTTTTGAGGTGGGGATTTTGGGGGTGGTTGCTTGGGCCTTGGCAGCCGAAGCGTAAGATAGTCGAGATAACGGGGTGGGTGGAGGAGGGGAGAGAGTCTTTTTTAAAGTATCAATTTCTGTTTTCAAAGCTTTGGTGACCTCAGATATAATTGAGTTCTTGAGGCTATCTTGGATGGACAGGTCAGTAATTTGGGACGAGGCCAGAGGAGTGGGGGGAGTGCTTTGGAAAGCCGCTATCTCGTCAAAGATGCGGAGAATGGAGGTTTTATTTTCCTTCTTAAGGCTTCTACCCTCGGTGATGAGGCGTCGGGCATCCTTGATTTTACTCAAGACGAATGAGCGAAAGGGGTCGGGGTCTGTTTTGGAGGGGGAAGAGGGGATATTGTTAGGAGTGTCCTCCTCAGCCGACTTGGGTTCATGGAGCCCTTCCTCGTCGGACAGGACCAACGAGTCGGAACTCCTAGTTCTGGGTAGGGTGGATGCTATACCGGGCTGCGAAGTGACTATGTCGATGGCTGCAAGGGGGAGCGACGAAGTTTGAGGAGGGGTAGGGGGAGGGGGAGGGTCAGGATTGTTGACGCCAGTTGGTGCCATAGGTGCCGTTGTGGGCCCTGTTTTAACAGGGCTTCGTACAACAGGCATGATTTTGGTGAAATTAGGAAGTTAATTTAATATTTAATGATTTTAAAAGCCATATTGGCAATGCAGAAGTCGGAAAAGTAGAAGTTAGTTATGTATTTATGATGGTTATTAATTATTTATCAAAATAAGCAACTATATGGAAAATTTATTTTTTGTGATTTTGACCGAGTCAAGGAGGTCGAATCACCACAGGGTGGGTGGGTGGGCGATTTTTTGCCGATTTTTCGCGAGCTACCCCCACTTGTGGGGTATCAGCGGATGCGGGACGACGAGTACTATGGATGTGTATATAAATGGTGGGTAGGTTTGATATTGAAAAATGAATTTATCGGGGAAAAACGGTGTTTTTAGTACAATTTTTATAGTATTTATTTTATATGTTTTTTATTTCCAGGTCGCGGTCAGCGGGACACACGCCGGGAGTAAGCTGAAGCTAAGATCTATCAATTGTGATCAAAAAATGTTGAAAATTTGAGATTCTAAAAAATTTTGATATTTCGACTATAGTGGATGTATGGTGAAAATGCAAAGTGCTAGGAAATTGAAAATTTTCGTGTCCAGGCACGCGGACGATCGCCTGGAACACAGAAATGTAAAATTTAAAACGATTTATGCCGAAAACCGCACTTAAATAGGCTTTTTAGTGTAATAATTGACCGTGTAGAACGAAGAAATAGCTAGACCTTAGGTAGCCTCGGTATCGAGTAAAACGATGTTTTGTCGATTTTTGCCGATTTTTCGCGAGCTACCCCCACTTGTGGGGTATCAGCGGATGCGGGACGACGAGTACTATGGATGTGTATATAAATGGTGGGTAGGTTTGATATTGAAAAATGAATTTATCGGGGAAAAACGGTGTTTTTAGTACAATTTTTATAGTATTTATTTTATATGTTTTTTATTTCCAGGTCGCGGTCAGCGGGACACACGCCGGGAGTAAGCTGAAGCTAAGATCTATCAATTGTGATCAAAAAATGTTGAAAATTTGAGATTCTAAAAAATTTTGATATTTCGACTATAGTGGATGTATGGTGAAAATGCAAAGTGCTAGGAAATTGAAAATTTTCGTGTCCAGGCACGCGGACGATCGCCTGGAACACAGAAATGTAAAATTTAAAACGATTTATGCCGAAAACCGCACTTAAATAGGCTTTTTAGTGTAATAATTGACCGTGTAGAACGAAGAAATAGCTAGACCTTAGGTAGCCTCGGTATCGAGTAAAACGATGTTTTGTCGATTTTTGCCGATTTTTCGCGAGCTACCCCCACTTGTGGGGTATCAGCGGATGCGGGACGACGAGTACTATGGATGTGTATATAAATGGTGGGTAGGTTTGATATTGAAAAATGAATTTATCGGGGAAAAACGGTGTTTTTAGTACAATTTTTATAGTATTTATTTTATATGTTTTTTATTTCCAGGTCGCGGTCAGCGGGACACACGCCGGGAGTAAGCTGAAGCTAAGATCTATCAATTGTGATCAAAAAATGTTGAAAATTTGAGATTCTAAAAAATTTTGATATTTCGACTATAGTGGATGTATGGTGAAAATGCAAAGTGCTAGGAAATTGAAAATTTTCGTGTCCAGGCACGCGGACGATCGCCTGGAACACAGAAATGTAAAATTTAAAACGATTTATGCCGAAAACCGCACTTAAATAGGCTTTTTAGTGTAATAATTGACCGTGTAGAATGAAGAAATAGCTAGACCTTAGGTAGCCTCGGTATCGAGTAAAACGATGTTTTGTCGATTTTTGCCGATTTTTCGCGAGCTACCCCCACTTGTGGGGTATCAGCGGATGCGGGACGACGAGTACTATGGATGTGTATATAAATGGTGGGTAGGTTTGATATTGAAAAATGAATTTATCGGGGAAAAACGGTGTTTTTAGTACAATTTTTATAGTATTTATTTTATATGTTTTTTATTTCCAGGTCGCGGTCAGCGGGACACACGCCGGGAGTAAGCTGAAGCTAAGATCTATCAATTGTGATCAAAAAATGTTGAAAATTTGAGATTCTAAAAAATTTTGATATTTCGACTATAGTGGATGTATGGTGAAAATGCAAAGTGCTAGGAAATTGAAAATTTTCGTGTCCAGGCACGCGGACGATCGCCTGGAACACAGAAATGTAAAATTTAAAACGATTTATGCCGAAAACCGCACTTAAATAGGCTTTTTAGTGTAATAATTGACCGTGTAGAATGAAGAAATAGCTAGACCTTAGGTAGCCTCGGTATCGAGTAAAACGAT
>CAUEHA010000071.1:0-16707 GCA_958496365.1 Subacronicta megacephala | reverse complement strand
CATACATTTTGAGGAAAAGTAGAATGAAAAACTGAAACAATTTTACGTAGGGTTGATAGAGAGCAATATTTTTCTACCAGGTAGTAGGTGCTTAATTCCATTTGATTTCCAATACATATACATATTTACATAGTTAGAAGATTATAGTATTCGGCCTGGTATTTTTTCTGATTTCTGAGTAGCTTTATGAGATATTTACGAGGACCTGAGACCTCGATGATTCTTGCCAGTTTGCTACACATCCATCCATGAATTAACTAACCTTTAGCCAGAGCATAGTAATGTCATCAAGTGCGGACGATTGACGATGTTGTTTGACAATATTTTCATAAAATGATATATCTATTAAATTATTTTGCTCTACCACGAATAGCTTTACAGCTTGATGTCGGCTTTTCAAAAAATGTTATCAGTGGAACGAAAGAGGTACCTATTATGTCGATGTTTCTTATCAGTTTTATGGAGATCATTAGACGTTTTATTTATTTCTTTGATTTATTTATAATATTGTTTTGTAAAGACATTTTAATTTAGGTAATTCCAAATTTACATTAAATTATTGTGTGTCCATAGTATTTGTGATAAAATTAGGTAATCCATATAATTTGAATCCTTACTATTTACATATTTATTTATATTATTGTGCAATGCAAGTTACGACTTAACATATATGTTCACTATTAGTTTATCTTTTAGTTGTATACCTTCCGATTTTACATCATTAACTGTTACTGGTTTAACAGTAAGATCTTGATACTCCCAATATTTGTATTATGATACATAGCTCTCGTAAACTAATAGTATTAATTGTACTTAATAACTTAATAAGTAGGTAATTTTGGTAGAATTTAGAATTAATAAATTCATTTCTAAAATATTTAAAAATGTCTGTTTGTTTAACATGTTTAGTTTTAGACTAACAATGTGTAGAATAGATTAACATTGTCAAGTGAAGGGACTATATCGACTTTGATGATCGAGTTTACTAACATACCCCATTATTTGGAGTCACTTTAGACAATGTTTGAAAGTAGTCTGCCATCTAGAAGTGTAGAATGCTCTTTATATAAATATTAATTAGATATAGAAATAATATGTCACCTTATATACTCAGTACTCGTAAGCTCAAAATTTCGCCAAGCAAAATAGTGTCTCAAGGCACATTTATCACTATATTATCAATAATAATCTATAATATTAATATCTATATTAAAAACACATATACTCGTATAAATTTAAGGTGTAAGAATCGATCGATTTATGTAAATGTTTTTACATTTCTAGATTTCATGTGGTCATTGGGTGCCCTTCCTGACGGTAAGTTGATTCACATTATATTTTCAACAGCCACTTCATATCTGCTATACCCTGCATCTGTCAGACCATTCCTCACTCTATGAAGCGTACTATGCTTGTAAACTACATTCGTAAGCGGACTATTTGGGGGTACATGCCAAAACAGATGACAGCTGTAATTAATGAACTGATTAATTCAGTTAAAGTGTTGGTTGGCGGTGTAGATTCGATCAATGGTAGAGTCGCGCTCGCCACCGCGTCGTCCATCTGCATGTGATGGATCGGCGCCTGACAGATACACTATTTTGATTGGCAATAATATGATAAACGATCCGGTATAGTAATCATATCAGCCGAGGACCGTCCGGCCATCATGCATTTCACATTTTATATCGAACTCCATTTTGTTAACGGAACTCATAGTACACGCCGCGTTGAATCACCCGCTCTTGTACTATTGGTTTCACATTAGAGTTAATGACATGTTTTTATATAGAGTAGAATTTGTTTGTTGATAATTCAGTAAGTTTGTTAATGAAACCCTCTAGGTATCTGTTACGGCAATATGGAGCCGTCGTTAGTCCACTTATACTGTGCTACATTAAACGATGTTTACAAAATATCATTCGCTGGACATTGTCCAAAGCGATGTCGTACCGAGCGTGTGCGATATACTTGGTTACCTTTTATGTGACGGCTCTATTTTAGAATTGGGCCACCGGGACACGTGTTACATACCAAATGTTTATATCGACCAATGAATCACTATCGGCGACGCAGTATTTAAAAGGCAACGTTTGAAACGACATGATGCCGAATGAACGCATGCGATTCGACGATTAACCTCCGCTTCTCACCTCCATTGCTGGCAGCGGCGGCGTAACATTGTATTAACTTGTGTTTGTTTGTTGTGCAGGATTCCCCGCAGCGTACGCCGCCTACGCGGCAGGACGTAGCTATTCGGGCTATCCTAGCTTCGGGCTGCCATACCCTGCAGGTAATCCCCTGGCGAGCTTGCACCACCAACTGTCCGGCAATCACTACCACCACCTGGCGACTCTCCTGCCATACCACCCGCTCGAGCTCAGCGGGGTTTACAATGTACACGCCATGCATCTGTGAACTCGCGCCGCGACAATGCATCCACTAACCGCTAACGTGTATCTCGCAGTCGACACCGACCCGCTTACTACCGACATGCTGCTCATTTACAAATTTAACTACGCATACGCTAATTTTCGTAATCCGCTGTGGTGACTATGTCCTAACTTCCCATTTCAACTAACTCGCCGAGGCAAAAGTTCGTGTGAACTCTCACTAACTTTACTAACAAGTTAACACCCCTAACAATGACTGAACCATCTAGATAAATCTGCCACGCCGTCAATTACAAAACGTCCATGTTTTGAGAAGTGCTATTTATTGTTTATCTTCAGAATTTTGTCGAGACAATCCTGCCAATTGCGAGCGCGTCGCTCCATGTTTACAGACGATTCGCCCTAACGATTCTCAAATGCTACGCGTCGGGCAAACAAACACTGGCGCAAACACGAGCTCTCGTCGCTCACCCGGTACCCGGCGCGGTAGAGAGCGCGACCCGCGCGCGCCGCTCCCGCTACCGCGCCCCGCCCGCTACTAGTATCGCACCATCACCCGCTCCTCATTAACAGCGAAAGCTTTTAAAAGAGATTTAAACAGATTCAAACGAAAGTACTGAAAAAGTGACGTCCTTTTTGTGGTGACTTCTATGTAAATCTCGGGACGGACGAAAAAGAATTCCCACTAATTAAAAGTAGTCCACGGGCTTCCAGTCGATCCCGCCGAATGAGACTAGAATGTTAATTTTTATGCGGTTCTTATTGTTCTTTCGGGATTAGTCGGTTGCGTGCTCGAAGAGAAATAACGCTAGAAGATGGAATAGGCCGGTGAGGCGGGGAGCGGGAGCGGGCGCGAGCGGAGCTAGACGGGGACGGGGACTCGGAGCGCAGCTGCACAAACACTCTTCTCGTTATTTGTCCACACTCCGTGTTTGAGCTGCCTCCGCTCCACCATAATTACGCCACTAAGCTTTGGCTTTCCACTTTTTTCCGGCCGGGCGTACGCCGCAAGAATTTTTCGGTTAGACGCAGACAGAATGTAGGAACGCGAACACTATTGGAAATTCTAATTGAGTACAGGACGCTAGTGAGATTCCCCTCGCCGTCGGTGAGCAACGATTGATGTTATCGCAGCGACGCCGGTCACCGCGACCGGCCAACTTTTTCTTTTAGAATTAGCTGTACAAATCGCGGAACGTTAATTACTTTTCAAACGTTTACGACATGTGAGACAGTCCATTTTCTTGTCTTGAAACAATTGTGGGCAGTAGTTGAATTGTAAATATAATTGGATATTCGAATAACCCCCTAATTACTCTGTCCGAATGAAGCGTTCAATTTAATGATGTCCTCGAATACAAAACAATCCCTGTGCCGAGATTTTACCGCTATTGGTAGGGATTTTAGGAAATCTTGTTCACACACTTAAGTTATTCTATATAGGAATATGGTGAACATGAAATCAGTATCTATGACCTGCAACGTATAGTGCACATGTGTGGTGTGCGCCAGCGCGGCCGCTCACAATAATTAATGTATGCCATTTCGCCTATTAGCATTCCTCAGCCGACGCCGCCGCCGGCTTATTGGTGACGTCATCTACATCACCAATATTTAGCCTGCCATAAATTATCAAACCGCAGATATTCGGTCGGGAGTAAGTTAATTAAATTTCACGATTCGAATGTTAATTCTTGACATCGCATCGCTGGCCCTCAATATAATTTTATTATGAAGTAAACGCGGTTACGTTCTTTGACGCAGCAGATGCTATGACAAAGTGCCGCGCTGCGATCCACAACTTCGTCGCGCCTTTAATATGAACTAGTCGTTTCCTCCAACTTGGAAAACGACTGCACGTACGACTCCGACGAAGACAGTTTCGAACGTATAAACAACTTTGTTAGTCTCTAATGGGACGGAATTAATGTCAAATAATTTGTGGCACTGTAGTTGCGCGGCGAAGTACGAACACACTTTTCTGTTATACATATTTACATACAAATTTAGGAAGACTACACCCGAGAAAATATGAAGCCACTAGGGTTTAGTTACATAGTCTCAATAAACAGCCAAATAACTCGAAGAATGTTTCCATCCGTTACGAGTATTCGGACGACACTTTCCAGAAAAAGGTGTACTCGATTTTCTAAAACTCAATTACAAGTGCCGCGATGGCTAAGATAATCAAAGCATTTAAGCCTTACAAGCTGAAACAACTAAGATCATAATCTAATTTGCATATTTATTGAAAATCGTAGTCTGGACTTAATCATAGTAATCTCGGTGATAGACGTGTAATATTAGTCTGTAGACGAGATATTTTATCTTCTTCTTCTTCTTATATTAGGTGTAACAATGATAGCGGCAAATAGATATATAACTTGATTAGAATCAGTAATCATAATATTGATATCCTCTACATAGCATGCTGTAGCGAGTAGCGTTTGGATTTCTATAGGACATAGGTAAAGACTGGACACAACGAATAACGTCACGTCTCTTATAAAATATCAAGTTTAATTTAAAATACCACTGAAAGCAATAAAAAGTTTTATGTAACTCTATCGCATTATACGGGCAATTTATCGTCAATTGTAAACGAAACTAAAACTTGTGGTAGGGACGGCCCAAATCCCCGTGCTTGCATATAAAATTAGTCGGAACTCAGATCGTATGTATCGCAATAAAGTTAATAGCGAGTAATTTATCCTGGCCCCTAAACTATACACATACTGTGAAACAATAAATTGAAGTACCACCAATAAGTCGTAATAACACGTATAAATAATTAATAAAACTTTTGCGTGTGACGAGACTGACGCATTTTAACGTAAACGTAACAATGTTATTTATTCATCCTCGCTGGAGTGAATAATAACGTATTTATTCAATTTTTGTTTCTCAAAAACAATGAATAATTGAAAACTTATTTATGTGACGAGTAGGAGCGTCTCGTGTTGTGCTCAGTCGCTACATTTTAGTATGTTTATATCATCTAAGAGTAATCTAAATAAATATTAGACAGATAAGAATCGTAGCACAATTAGTTTTGAAAATTACTAAGTTTAGAGGATGAAAACTAACTGACATTTAGATTTTTATTTGCATAGCTAATCACGGTTTAGCATTAGTTTAGATTTGTATCTATTTTTTTAACTCATTATATTAATAAAATAATCAATACATCGAGCTTGAAAAGTGTTATTTTAATAGTTTATTGAATATTCGCTATAATTATATTGTAATATATGTATGTATTTGATTTTAATTTGAAAGTTATTTCTCTATTATATTTTAAATATTTACACTGCTTAAATGATAATGTTATTGATACTAATATTTATTGTTGTTGTTGTATAATATTTTTGGATGCATCTATTTTACGCTACCTTCTTCGTGTTCTTGTTGTAAAGCGGTTCAGTGTATTTGAATAAAGCTTAAAGGTGCAAAACTACGGGACTCTTGTCTCCCAGCGGTCGATCTAAGTAATCATCCAAGTTTATAGCAATAAACCATTGCTTTATAAATCACCACACCTCGCAATAATTATTTGTCAAAATTAAGGTACTTTATCGAAATTATTACGTAACTATAAGTTAATTCGATCATTAAATCGCTACGTGTGCGACCGTCCTTATCGCCATCCTCTAAACTAGTCATACATAAAGTAAGCTTGAAATATTATGTATATCGCGTCGTGTAAGTGTACCCTTAACGTGTGACCACCACTTTAGTTGCCATTACACCCAATTACCCCAACGAACTCGTTTTGTTTCTATATCTTCATTGAGCAAATGACCGTATATTTAGATACGGCAACAGTAATCGTTATTAGTGTTCGGGCATTAAAATTGACTTTTCCCCTTTACGTGATCCATTGCGTGTTAAAATATACTAATACAGAATGTATTATTCAGTGAATAACACCATGTTCCTGATACAGTTTTGATGATGGAATCAATACGTAGGTATAGCACGTAATGACCGCGGGGTTGCACCGAGGCGGCGCGGCGCGGCGCGGCGGCAGCGCCCGTGCGTGCAGACACGCCGCCAACAACATTAATAAACCCAGTCCATCATTTCGTGCGTGCAAACAATTTTAAATAGCCCGAAAACAGTAAACAGGAAACTATCAATTCCAAGTTTCCCCATAAAGATTCGATGAGTGGAGCCCAGGGCGATGTTCCTCCTCCTTGACTCCTCGCCGTAATGATATTTTTTTATATCTTTTGTTTTCCCCTTCATGTTAATTTTGAATTTGACTATGAGTTCTTATCAGGGTTCCGCGTAACGTTTTTCCTTTCATGTGGAGTGTTTGTTTATTTAAGCGCGTTCTGTTGGCGGAACCCTCGTAGCTCCGTAGCCGGCTTTGTAGCTTTTTTATTTTGTTGCCGCAGGTGTAGTGGGAGTTATACCACCGGAAAGTCGTCTGTTGGTCGGTGCGGAGTACGTTAACGCGGGCGTGGTCGGTCGGAGCTCGTAGGCGCGCGCGCCGCCGCCCGGGCGCTCGCTCCAGGCCCACGGCACGCCTTTACACCTCTCTAACCCGGAACACCCGCTAAACGGCTCCCGGAAATTCTCACGAACATAAATAAATCTTTTCTCAAGCGAATAGCTCTTTGGTATTAACTCCCCACGTTTCCCTCTCGAATCAAGGAATGCAATGTCGCAAAAGCAAATGGTTTTTGTAAAGGCCCGATTTCGCAGATGCGTGTCACAATCGCCCGACTAGGTTTGCCCATATAGCACGATACAACTATACTCAGATGTAATCAGTTTTAATATTGAAACATTATATTCACTGAGTTGCGGTATCCCTCAGGAAGTAATTCCAATATTTTACAATTAAATACGTAAATTAATTAGATAGGTGTCGTTCATAATGCACAAATCTTTCATGATTGTATTAATTGTAACCCATGTGTCAAATTCTTTATAATAATAATTAAGTCTATTTTATAATCATAAGTTTATAATAGTACTTACTGTTCTTATTGCTGTTCCGACATATCGTCTTATATCATTATTCGTAAGTTTTATGATATTGTGAAGCCGCTATATTTTAAAATAAAGGAAATTGCCGTTGTATAAGCAAAACGTTTTATCGTTTATTGTCCAATTGATCGTTTATAAATCGAGGTCGATCAGTGCCTCAGTTATTTACCATCGCATATCGATTGCGACCGAAATAAACTGGAAGAGATAGTGTGGAATCGTGGAGTTGGCTAGCGTGCGGTAAACTTTGATAACAGTTAAGAAAACGGTAGGCCGTGAACGTCGGGTTACAAACGTATTTTAACGTTGGCATTTCGTTTTTCTGACTCATCCAATGCGGCACATGCAGCGTGGTGCCCGCGGCGCGGCCCTGCCCAGCAAGCCGGTAAGCGAGCATGTGGAGCGGGGGCAGGCATCGCCGGCAACAGCGCGGTGGTGGTGCCCCCGGCCGGCAACACGCACGCGCGACCGCGGCCGCCCGCGCGCCGCCGCATCGCCAACATTCCTCACATTCAACACGCTTGCCCTCAGAATGCAGCCCGCGAACCAGACACACCCACACAACTATTTTGCATAGTTTCATCCTCACTTGCACTTCTTACCCGACGAACAAATCCCGCGTACCATTCCAATTCGAGTTTGAAACGGATCGTGTTAAATTAACAGCGCGTCCAAAACAAAATAAGGAAACGACGTTACAACAAATTAGCGCCTTGAAACGAAATTCCTTGAAGGGTCACACGGCCGTCGGTTCGAATCCAAATAATTAGCTGGCGAGGCGGCGAGTGGCCGCGCGTCGCGGACTGTGCCAACTCCATTTGTAATTTAAGATATTTGACCGTTAATTGTGTTAGTAACTGTTACGTTTAGTGCTTGTTGCTTAGGTCGGAGTTGAGTGCGACCTCATTCCGCACTAACCTCTACAGCACTTGTTTAGATACTCATGTAAATACCTAGTTGATAGTGTACCTCTATAGCGCTCAGCGGTCCCACGCTGATTTAGCATTACGAGTGCTGTGTTTGGATGGGTCAGAAATTTTTATTTCTTTACTTTTATTTACTTTAGATAGATTTTGTTTTATGGATGCCAATAGATTTTGACTATAAATGCGCTAGTCTAGCGAGCTCCATCGTCCATAATTTTTTATTGTAGAATTCCACCGAATTGGAGTGTGTCCGTGAGTCCATAATGGTCACTATTAGCATACTAATCTCTTCTAGTTAGTGTCGTATTGAGCGCACAAATCCTGCGCAATGTGTCCGGTGTACGCATAGTAAGTCCTTTCTCCCCTGCATGGAGGACACTGCGTGCGTTAGCTGCTCGGCCGCTCTAATAGCCCATAGGCCGTGTCCGCATTCACCAACGAGCCGATACACTCTCTAAACTGCTCCGAACGGGGATAAGGGATTTACAGACACAGTAATTGTGTACATACCTACCTAGTACCCTATACCTACCTACGCACCTTGAGTGCGATCAAACAAGTTTGTGAACCAAGAGAACTGCAGTTCGCCAAAGGAGTGTGACGTCCTCTACAACTCTAGGGCGAGTAATTTTGATTTTGAACATTACAGTTTGGTCACTATCGTTGAACATTAGAATAGTGTAATCATGTGTGTAACATTTGAAGGATTTTGAATCAAAGTAAAGACTGAAGTGTGGTAGACATTTCATAGTGTTTTCGGAGTTAAGAAGTACAATAGAACTACAGTAGTCGAAATGTTAAATAGACTCTAGATTAGATTAAGAATTAGACATAACAGAAGCAATACCGCGTAGGCTGTCTCCGTAGAACTTTCTGGCCATATTATAAAATTATGACTAGCCAAATTCCCGCTAGACTAGCTACTTAAATTGTGACGGGCGATTTTTATTACTTATTGTAAATTAGTGGAGCTTCAAATTAGTGTCGACTTACAAGGTCTCTGTGAAAAAATAACATCTCTAAAGCTGGAAAATTAAATTGCTTTTTTCTTTGTAAAAGAGGTAGCTATGTAAGCGACTAGAATAGTAAATTGGTGGTAAAACAAATAATGTGATTGGTGGTGCAAACTTTCTATAGATGTATTTATTGTTGTTTAGTTTTAAGATTTTATATCTAGAATAGTATTGTGTAATTTTGACATTTTTTGCCTTAGGCAGCCAGTATGTAAAATATAGTTTCAAATTGAAGTGTTAAATCTCTAAGTGAAAACGCAGTTAGAATAGATAAAAACGAGTTTTTTGATTATAGAATAGGTATTTAGAACAAAAAAAAAACATTGTAATTATTTAAGCAGTAGTTGATTTTGTAGATGTAAGCGGAATTAATCCGCAAGTAGGTACATTATAATTTGACTACATGGGTAGTAAATTAAATTCAAGGTTTTTGGTAATCAGTAGAGAGAGATAATTTGAAACTTTTCTATTTCCATAATCTGTGTGTTTTATGAAGATTTATATTTCTCAAGTTTCTTTTCGCTTCTTTAATGTCGCTTTTCGTGTTATCTATGACTAATTCCATTCTATGGCTGAACCACGGAACGCATGTGATGGTGAACGCGACAAAGTAAACACCTTATTAAATGAGGCAGCGACCCGCTATAAAAGGTAGACTCGAAGGCTCCTGAGATTTAGAGAAAGGACACGCGGCGCCTTCTTTGAATTACAAATGTGAGCGCGGCGCGTGCGTGCTGCCCGGCAACACCCAGCATAGAAATTCGATTAATTTGCAATTGAGATAAGTCCCAGCGGCTAAACGATCGAAAACCCGCAAAAGCGTATCATCTTCACGGTGAGTTATTGATGGCACCTATTAAATATACGTTTTGGGCGAGACGTGTGCGAGGATCCCCGGTAAACGCTCAAATAAAACATTTCAATCGTGCCAAGTGGGAAATGAAGTATTACGATCTTGTAGGTGAAGGATGCGAACTTCCTATTTTTAGTTACACCAGTATTTCTGCACATTTAATGCTGTTTGTAAACCAAATTTAACCTTTGAGTTACGCATGCGTGAGGATAGAGTTATTAACTATTATAATGTTGATAAGAGACCTCTCAATAAGGCATGTTTATAGCTACAACTTAATAAGAAATGAACATCAAACACGTTACTAAGATCTGTGTACCTTCATAAATACACCACAACCGTTACCGAACAACCTAAATATGGAAAAGCTTTAGTATCCACGTAAAATATTGATTCTAACTTCTCCATTTCTTTATTATTACTTCCATGAGTAAAGCCAATAAAATACTTAGCTACTCCTACCTTAAAATTCGGAGCTGATTTCAGAAGCCAGGGACATTGTTACATATAAAAAGGCCCGCGTAATATAGTGGATTCAAGGGCGGGTGTTACGTCGGTGTACGCTCCGTGAATATTTCGTTCGGCCGTCATCCTACTTCTGAAGAAGAATTATTAAGTTTCCCCGAACTTCGCAATTATGAAAGTTCGAATAGCTCTTGGCAGACGGCCTCTGAATTTATAGATGAATGTGTGCTCCCGTCAGCAAGGTGAGACTACCAACCTATTCGCCTACGTAATGATAATTTAGATGAGCTACTTCACCAAAAATACATTAACTAGAAAAAGTAACTTAATAAGTGAAGGAACAAAGAGTATGCCAGCGATTTGGAATACCAATCTTGATAGTCGAAAGTTTATCAACGTAGAAAACTTCCTAATTACACGTGCATCAACTTTTTGAACTTTAAACTTTGTTGTTCGCGTCTTGGTTTCTACCTCCTCGGTTACACTGAAAGCGTCAGGAACTTTAACTATTACACGCACAAATTACACGGTGAACATGCGTTAACATGTCTGTACAAACTATGTATTAGCTCCGAGCTACGTCCGACACAGATATGACTGCTGTAAATAACTCGTCTCTCGCCGTTCGCATGTAAACTGAATTGTTTAAGTCGTAAATTATTTGAGGTCAGGAACACACTTCGCACCCAACTTAGTTAGGCCTGTTTGTGACTTTGTTCGCTGCTGTGAACCGACCCCTGAAGTATAATTGAAGGAATAAACAACGTTTAATAACAATAAAACTGACACGCTTCCACAGATTAGCTGGTATGAATTTTCCTTTACAACGAATTAATTTAGAAATTCCTATTGATATATTATTGGTGTTATAAGAAATTCTTTGAAAAACATACACGATATAATATACTCCCGTAAATTAATGAGTATAAGAAGCCGATCGCCGAGCGCTTCGCTGTAATGAGAAAAGAATGAACTAAGACCGATCGACATATTAATGATCCCGAGACGTGTCTGCTCCAACACTCGAATTCTTATTTATTACTCTGGGCCCTCAAATAAATAGCCTCTCACATCGTAAAGTAATGTTATTAAAATGTGTCAGCATTTTAGTACGGCGGGCGCGAACGGGCGCAGGCGCGCTCGCGAGCGCGAGAGTGGGCACCCGCGCGCCATCTATCATTCATCCTCCATTACTTATATTGTACTTTTTTCGCAAAGTCACTCGCAGGCCGGTAATCACCTGGTGCGACCGCGGACCTCCATTTTTCACACTAAATCATAACTCGCGCATCTGACAAAAATAAAATTTGTCGTACAAGCCAATAGGGGTAAATGGTGACACTATGAGCAAGCAAAAATATGCGACGAATATTAATCTAGTTATTGTTGAGATGTCGTGTTACTTTTATTATTAATTTAAAGCCTGAAATTTGACAGAATTCAATTGTGTACAGGAATCCGTAGAGATGTTTATGAAAGTACTTGTTAGGAATGTAAGAAAATTTCCGATTGCGCGCCAAAGTTTGTTTAACTCGGTTAGTGTTGTCATCGTTATTTATTCTACGGTTTAGGTAGGTTAAATTCGGGCGTGATAGCTGCGTACGACGGGCGTTTCGCAGCGGCCGAGCTCGTCGGACGGGCACGGCGTTGCGCGTCGCAAGTCGCAAGACGGTGCGACGTGCGCCGTATGCTAATGCCCTTCCCTATTCAATAAGCAGACCGCCGCGTGCCACCGAGAACTCACGTCGGATAATTTACTGGATATTTTGTAAAAGTTTTTTCGCCCTCTGTGATTTATACCCGCGAAACTTCGAGCTCTCTTTTTCATTTGAATGCACGTGACATACGTGATATTTTTTTGTTCCGACATAATCTGAGATCGGGAGACTTCTCCGGCCTCATTCGTCAGCTCCGCATCTGTCTCCAACGGTTAAATTATTCATGCATTTACGCGCTTCTACTTTATCCATGCTAGAAAACTTTAATATTGAGTTGGGATTACATCGATAGTCACTTTACCGTTCAATATGCTAAATTGAGGAAAGATGAGGTGTAGCCGCTGCGGTGGAGGGAGTTTTTGAATTTAAATTTCGATGGTTCAGTCATGAATGTGTGTGTGCTATCACTAACGAGTGTGTGCGTCACTCGTGTCTGTGGTGCGGATGCGAACCGTGTGTATGTTTGCAGTTGACCTGACCAACGGCCAACTGACACCGAACAACAACACACCGCTGCTCGCGCAGGCGCTCTCAGGTGAGGACGCCGACATGCCATTACATTTCCACATCAATCTGGGGCTCTACCATAAAATTTCAGTTCCATACATAAGCTATTTCGTCATTCAAGTGAGACTTTCTCACTTAAACCAAACAGCATCCGGAATTCGTGGTAAGCCCCAGTTGACATCAACACTTTCATCATTCCACAGAGCTTCAACAGCAGACTTCTGGACACGCAATTGTACATATACCATATT
Source organism: Subacronicta megacephala (assembly GCA_958496365.1). Classification (NCBI taxonomy): domain Eukaryota; kingdom Metazoa; phylum Arthropoda; class Insecta; order Lepidoptera; family Noctuidae; genus Subacronicta; species Subacronicta megacephala. The sequence goes on along the minus strand of CAUEHA010000071.1, from coordinate 3,583 downwards.
AATTTACACCTACTAGACACCAACGTCATCCATAACTCATGCCGGTGACAAGTCATCATAACATTATTTACGAAAATAAGCGCTTGTGTTACTGCTTTATGTGCCCCTTGTTCATTCCTGTTCTCCTGGTACATTATCGATAGATCGGTGCTATATTTTACAGTGAATTAATAAATCTAATTCTAGAAAATTTAAAAATGTAACTTGGAATAAATATAAAATTCAGTAGACTGTTTTCAAGTAACTTGTATTTTTTTTGTGTAAAATAGTGTTAAAATTACTCTTTAAAATTGGAAAAACCTAGCCCGGTGATACGAAAAAGGCCAGTACGTACGGCACAATGTTTCGCATTTTCGCTGGCTGAATAAACTCGTGGCTCACTGTCTATCTCGCTTCCGTCACTGCACCAGTGAGCTCTGCCCAGCGGCACCAAGCCTGACTTAAACGATTTTAGTCTTAAAATCGCATATTCGGTGTTTCTAAATGGAATCGGTCGAGTTTCCAATATGGCAGTTTTATACAGAAAGGTTTTTTATCGTTTTATACAACATCATTGTTGAAATTCTTATTTAAATATACATTATGCTTATTTAGAGCATCAAAGACCCTTCCTCAACGGGAATCAGACCTTAAATAGGCAGGGGATGCCTACCCAAGCAGACAGGCTATTGATGAAGACGTAACACACCTTAAGTTTAGGCTATGTCATGTCCCCAGTGATGAACAACTATCAAGCAGCAGCAGCCGGGTTCGGACCGCCAGCGTCGCCGCACGCTGCCGGTGGACGGGCGGGCTTCCCGGCAGCGAGCTCGCCGGGACCGGCGCTTGACGTGTACGGCTCCGCCGCCGACAGCGTCGGCTACGTGCAAGCCGCAAGCCCACAACCCTCTGGATTCCCAGCGATTGCCGTCAGCCGCGCGCCTCTCAATTACACCCCAGTAAGTGCAACCAGATCTTTGTGATTTCAGGATACCGCTGCGTTATTTTTGATAGCAATCTTTGCTGTGTGAAGGTAGGCTTTCGAAGCAAGCATCAATAGTGTTGAAGCCGTTACGTCAGAGTGGCAGAATACTTATACTACGTAAATATAAGCAACGACACCAGAGCGGAGCGTTGCATCGCAACCCTGTAAATGCAACGTCATTGACGCTTCAAAAGTCTACCTTTAAGAACCCACTTTTTTTATAAACTTGTCAGACGTACTAGTTATTACCATGATGTTACTAAGAATTATAAATACGTTTATTAACCGTAATAGCTCTTATTCTTATAACCTGTTGCGGATGTCTCTGAAAGTAAAATGGTATTTTTGTGACAGACTAGCCAAAGTTTCACGTAGTCTCCGACAAAAAACTTCGCCGTCGTGCCATTTTGATAGGTAATTTTCCCCCGAATTTAAATTTGAATGGAGATTCAACAAACGTGATTATATCAATCCTAGATAGAAAAAGTAATTCATAGAAAGAATATAAGAAAAATTTTTCATACTTATTTTATTTCATGATGAATGGGATAAAGTTAATAACTTTTGATTCTAACTTTTTTCATTTATTACGTCATGTTCAAAATGCCTTCAGTAACGCCCAAATGAAGGCAATTCCCAAAATTGTCCTTGTTCAAAAACTTTCAACTGTCACAGCATTCAAATTAATGTTTGTTCTGTTTTGTTTTTCTCCAGGACGTTTGATTCGCGTTTTGTGATGTTAAAATTCATTTTTGCATTATTCATGGTAACAGGAAAGAAAAATAACTGTGTGTTTACACGGTCTTATTTCTTGGGAGCTGTAGTAAATTCGGTGTGTCTAGCCGGTGTAAGAATTTCATTAGCAGTTAGTCATCGCGGGATAAGGCACAAAGTGCGCGCTACGTCGGCGCGGGGCATGCCGAGCCTCCAGACCCAGACGCAATTAGCAGCCGACGACACTCTAAAATTTTAGCGAGACGGTCCAATCTCATTATGGAACCGATCTTCCTTGTCGCTCTTAAAGCGTAATCACCATAAGTTAGTGAGCGAGTGAAGCGTGAGAGATGCGATTATAAAGTGTTCCGAAATATGAGCGCGGGGGGGGGGGCGGGCGGCGCAATCTACGCGGTGCACTGCCGCGGGTAATGGCTTTTTAAAACTGCGACCGCGCTCCATAACTGCTTCACTGAGACGCCATCAGTCTTCATTGCTTTTCGACGGCCGCCAGCCACCGCCGCCGCCGAGATCTTAACTCCTCACGTCGTGCTATCTTGAGACATTTTTCAAAGTGCACTCGATAGCTTCTTTAATTTTTACACTATCAGAAAGCTGTCCTTGGCCAACTTATTATACGGTCATATGAACTGTTACCTCACTTTTCTTAATTAGAACAGTGACAAATTCGAAGTCCTTCATTGATCAAATAATCGGGCTACAGTCAATCTACAAGGGCCACGCAGTAATTAAACGTAGAACAGGTTTTGGACACGAGCAAGTTAACTAATTGTTACCCGAGGCTTAATTTGAGTCATTCGCTCACGGCGCTACACTGAGCTACCCTTCGGTTCCAGGCGCGTCATATATCAAACGGGATATTAACTCAATCGTCCGTAATCGCCAGGGCAAAACAAATACGTCGCTAATGAGAGAATGAACGGTCCGGCCGTCGGGCGGGCCGGACCGGCGGCGCATGTGGTTCCCGGGTGTAAAACGGTCTTATTAGGTAACGGGAATGCCCCCACGGGCAATAACCGTAAATCAAGGAGAACAAGCGGTGTAATTACCGTTGCCGAGCGGTCGCGCGCGTTGCTCTAACTCATCCACTCACTGTTTTTATTTTGTTGGCCACCGGCTACCACTCTATCGACTGCAAACACCAAACTTACTGCCTTTAAATCTGCCCCGGGAGAGGTTAATGTTCGCCTGAACGCTTTATATTTCCATTCAATTATAACCTCGACTGCATGCCAATAATTTTGGGCTGAACACTTGTGCTATCTAATACTGACTGTTGTTTATTTTTCTTATTTCAGGGGCCCCTGATTCCTGCGGCGTTTACCAACGGTTATCATTGAAAGTGTTATAGCACAAATATTTTACGTGAGTATTACAGTATTTTTAATGTGCTTTTGCGTTCCACTCTATTAAAATGTCGTTACGCTGAATAAATACGTCGGCGTGTGTTCATAGCGCCGCGAAAATGAACACTTGTGTGGCAATTACACAAAATGTTTTTTAAACGTTCTCGTAAGACTTATGAGTAATATTTTTTTATTTACGAAGTTAAGTGGTCAACTACCAAAATACCTTTCGGTTGACATTTGAAATATGCAGCTCAGCCATCAGCTTAGATCAATATTTATTGAAGCATAAATGATTAGAATGTTTAATTCATTCAAATAATCATCATGTAGTTATAATTGTGATCAAGTAAGTAAGATGTACGGTGATGACGCAGGTGGCGAGCGGTGTGGCGGCGCATAACGTCCCCCGAGCGCCGGCCGCCGCGTGCGCCGCGCTCCCGGCCCCCCGCCGCCCCGCTGCCCGCCCGCGCACCTCCAGCCCCGCGCCACCGACGGAGCCCCGGACACCACCGGACCCTCCCCAACACACTCCGTC
>CAUEHA010000070.1:0-22069 GCA_958496365.1 Subacronicta megacephala | reverse complement strand
GGCTCACGCTCTACCTCACCTACCAGGTCAGCCTTCACACTTAGCCGCACACCCAACACGCACTGGCTCACGCTCTACCTCACCTACCAGGTCAGCCTTCACACTTAGCCCGCACACCCAACACGCACTGGCTCACGCTCTACCTCACCTACCAGGTCAGCCTTCACACTTAGCCCGCACACCCAACACGCACTGGCTCACGCTCTACCTCACCTACCAGGTCAGCCTTCACACTTAGCCCGCACACACAACACGCACTGGCTCACGCTCTACCTCACCTACCAGGTCAGCCTTCACACTTAGCCCGCACACCCAACACGCACTGGCTCACGCTCTACCTCACCTACCAGGTCAGCCTTCACACTTAGCCCGCACACCCAACACGCACTGGCTCACGCTCTACCTCACCTACCAGGTCAGCCTTCACACTTAGCCCGCACACCCAACACGCACTGGCTCACGCTCTACCTCACCTACCAGGTCAGCCTTCACACTTAGCCCGCACACCCAACACGCACTGGCTCACGCTCTACCTCACCTACCAGGTCAGCCTTCACACTTAGCCCGCACACCCAACACGCACTGGCTCACGCTCTACCTCACCTACCAGGTCAGCCTTCACACTTAGCCCGCACACCCAACACGCACTGGCTCACGCTCTACCTCACCTACCAGGTCAGCCTTCACACTTAGCCCGCACACCCAACACGCACTGGCTCACGCTCTACCTCACCTACCAGGTCAGCCTTCACACTTAGCCCGCACACCCAACACGCACTGGCTCACGCTCTACCTCACCTACCAGGTCAGCCTTCACACTTAGCCCGCACACCCAACACGCACTGGCTCACGCTCTACCTCACCTACCAGGTCAGCCTTCACACTTAGCCCGCACACCCAACACGCACTGGCTCACGCTCTACCTCACCTACCAGGTCAGCCTTCACACTTAGCCCGCACACCCAACACGCACTGGCTCACGCTCTACCTCACCTACCAGGTCAGCCTTCACACTTAGCCCGCACACCCAACACGCACTGGCTCACGCTCTACCTCACCTACCAGGTCAGCCTTCACACTTAGCCCGCACACCCAACACGCACTGGCTCACGCTCTACCTCACCTACCAGGTCAGCCTTCACACTTAGCCCGCACACCCAACACGCACTGGCTCACGCTCTACCTCACCTACCAGGTCAGCCTTCACACTTAGCCCGCACACCCAACACGCACTGGCTCACGCTCTACCTCACCTACCAGGTCAGCCTTCACACTTAGCCCGCACACCCAACACGCACTGGCTCACGCTCTACCTCACCTACCAGGTCAGCCTTCACACTTAGCCCGCACACCCAACACGCACTGGCTCACGCTCTACCTCACCTACCAGGTCAGCCTTCACACTTAGCCCGCACACCCAACACGCACTGGCTCACGCTCTACCTCACCTACCAGGTCAGCCTTCACACTTAGCCCGCACACCCAACACGCACTGGCTCACGCTCTACCTCACCTACCAGGTCAGCCTTCACACTTAGCCCGCACACCCAACACGCACTGGCTCACGCTCTACCTCACCTACCAGGTCAGCCTTCACACTTAGCCCGCACACCCAACACGCACTGGCTCACGCTCTACCTCACCTACCAGGTCAGCCTTCACACTTAGCCCGCACACCCAACACGCACTGGCTCACGCTCTACCTCACCTACCAGGTCAGCCTTCACACTTAGCCCGCACACCCAACACGCACTGGCTCACGCTCTACCTCACCTACCAGGTCAGCCTTCACACTTAGCCCGCACACCCAACACGCACTGGCTCACGCTCTACCTCACCTACCAGGTCAGCCTTCACACTTAGCCCGCACACCCAACACGCACTGGCTCACGCTCTACCTCACCTACCAGGTCAGCCTTCACACTTAGCCCGCACACCCAACACGCACTGGCTCACGCTCTACCTCACCTACCAGGTCAGCCTTCACACTTAGCCCGCACACCCAACACGCACTGGCTCACGCTCTACCTCACCTACCAGGTCAGCCTTCACACTTAGCCCGCACACCCAACACGCACTGGCTCACGCTCTACCTCACCTACCAGGTCAGCCTTCACACTTAGCCCGCACACCCAACACGCACTGGCTCACGCTCTACCTCACCTACCAGGTCAGCCTTCACACTTAGCCCGCACACCCAACACGCACTGGCTCACGCTCTACCTCACCTACCAGGTCAGCCTTCACACTTAGCCCGCACACCCAACACGCACTGGCTCACGCTCTACCTCACCTACCAGGTCAGCCTTCACACTTAGCCCGCACACCCAACACGCACTGGCTCACGCTCTACCTCACCTACCAGGTCAGCCTTCACACTTAGCCCGCACACCCAACACGCACTGGCTCACGCTCTACCTCACCTACCAGGTCAGCCTTCACACTTAGCCCGCACACCCAACACGCACTGGCTCACGCTCTACCTCACCTACCAGGTCAGCCTTCACACTTAGCCCGCACACCCAACCACGCACTGCTCACGCTCTACCTCACCTACCAGGTCAGCCTTCACACTTAGCCCGCACACCCAACACGCACTGGCTCACGCTCTACCTCACCTACCAGGTCAGCCTTCACACTTAGCCCGCACACCCAACACGCACTGGCTCACGCTCTACCTCACCTACCAGGTCAGCCTTCACACTTAGCCCGCACACCCAACACGCACTGGCTCACGCTCTACCTCACCTACCAGGTCAGCCTTCACACTTAGCCCGCACACCCAACACGCACTGGCTCACGCTCTACCTCACCTACCAGGTCAGCCTTCACACTTAGCCCGCACACCCAACACGCACTGGCTCACGCTCTACCTCACCTACCAGGTCAGCCTTCACACTTAGCCCGCACACCCAACACGCACTGGCTCACGCTCTACCTCACCTACCAGGTCAGCCTTCACACTTAGCCCGCACACCCAACACGCACTGGCTCACGCTCTACCTCACCTACCAGGTCAGCCTTCACACTTAGCCCGCACACCCAACACGCACTGGCTCACGCTCTACCTCACCTACCAGGTCAGCCTTCACACTTAGCCCGCACACCCAACACGCACTGGCTCACGCTCTACCTCACCTACCAGGTCAGCCTTCACACTTAGCCCGCACACCCAACACGCACTGGCTCACGCTCTACCTCACCTACCAGGTCAGCCTTCACACTTAGCCCGCACACCCAACACGCACTGGCTCACGCTCTACCTCACCTACCAGGTCAGCCTTCACACTTAGCCCGCACACCCAACACGCACTGGCTCACGCTCTACCTCACCTACCAGGTCAGCCTTCACACTTAGCCCGCACACCCAACACGCACTGGCTCACGCTCTACCTCACCTACCAGGTCAGCCTTCACACTTAGCCCGCACACCCAACACGCACTGGCTCACGCTCTACCTCACCTACCAGGTCAGCCTTCACACTTAGCCCGCACACCCAACACGCACTGGCTCACGCTCTACCTCACCTACCAGGTCAGCCTTCACACTTAGCCCGCACACCCAACACGCACTGGCTCACGCTCTACCTCACCTACCAGGTCAGCCTTCACACTTAGCCCGCACACCCAACACGCACTGGCTCACGCTCTACCTCACCTACCAGGTCAGCCTTCACACTTAGCCCGCACACCCAACACGCACTGGCTCACGCTCTACCTCACCTACCAGGTCAGCCTTCACACTTAGCCCGCACACCCAACACGCACTGGCTCACGCTCTACCTCACCTACCAGGTCAGCCTTCACACTTAGCCCGCACACCCAACACGCACTGGCTCACGCTCTACCTCACCTACCAGGTCAGCCTTCACACTTAGCCCGCACACCCAACACGCACTGGCTCACGCTCTACCTCACCTACCAGGTCAGCCTTCACACTTAGCCCGCACACCCAACACGCACTGGCTCACGCTCTACCTCACCTACCAGGTCAGCCTTCACACTTAGCCCACACAACACGTTTTTTATCCGTATAAACTGATATGACGCTTTGGGAACACCCGTAGCCACCAAAGTCGGGCCGACTTGATCTCAATGGATTTATTATGAGGCTACCTGAAAGAGAGAGTTTACACTAACAATCCGAGAACTGTTGCGAAGTAAATGAAATCATTCGTCAAGAAATCCGATTTAGCATTTTTTATGTCACACATCCATGTGTAGCATGTAGGTAGCATGATACTTATTCATGATAGAAATCTCGGGTCTATTATTTTGGAAACCCGGGATTTCAGGATTGACAATAATTTGTGAATCAGTATGTTGCAATTTAGAACGATTATAAGCTAGAGGATTACCGGTAATTGTTTGGTTTGCACCCAGAACGGCACGCTCCTGAACGCGCTGAAGATGTGGACGGCGTCGGTGAACGCCAAGGTGGAGAGCTCCCCGCAGTGCTACATCTGCTACTGCCGCCTGCACCCCAGCACGGGCCGCCTGCCGCGGGTGCCGTGCCACCAGTGCCGCAACAAGTTCCACAACCTGTGCCTGGTACGCACGCGCACACGCACGCGCCCTCTCACTATGTCGTCCATGTGCAGCACTCTCTAATGAGCCCGTTATACTGTTCTAGCGCAAATGGTTCGCGACCAGTAACAAGTCGAAATGCCCGCTGTGCCGCTCTGCCTTCTGATACGTCGCCGCACGCGAGCCACACGCGACCACGACCTCACACATCCTCACACATCCTCTACACTCTCTACAGTTAGTTCGAAATAACTCAGCACCTGAAGTTAGGTGAAATAAGGTACGGTCGCTTAATCATTTACAAATATCATGTTTTTCTGTTAAAATGTTGTTTTCCTTTTTGTGCCATTAAAACCCCAGTCTTTTTTTAATAAATAAGATTGACATGCATCTTTTTCAAAAGGCTTGTGCTTGCCTTTAAAAATAATGTCAAAGCACAGATTATTAGCCTTTGAGTTTCTAAATAAATCTATCATATCCCAAACTCCACGGCAGTTTATCGTTAAATCTGCTGCTTCACTGTGATGTTAAAATTATAGATAATTTGTTTAAAAATATTTTTTGCCATCAGTATGAAAAACAGAAATAACTTTAACAACTTTTAAAATTAGCAACGACGCATTTTGGCACTGACTGTGCACTATTTTAGAAAACATTACTTACATTATTTTAATGCACCGATTTGAGACGCCTAAATTCCAATCCGCCACATCCTTATTAGCTTAATCTCCTCGTATAACTGACTTGCAAAATGTGGATAAGAAAGATATAACTTACCTTCGTAATTTGACACCATCGTATCGAAAAGGGTGATGACTTCTTGATATTTCGGCTGTGACGTTTAAGCAATAACAGTGTACAAAACCACACCACTTTATTATACAATAACAAATTTATTTATACCTTATAATAATAATGTATTTTAATTCAGTTACACTGTAAATTTCCTTGGTAAGCAGAAATTACAAAATATATTGTAGGTATCAATAATGTATTTTTGATCATATTTTTTCATTATGATAATTAAGTAGGATTATGTATTTGTCCACATTATTATGTATGTATGCATTACTGATGTATAAAGTTTAAAGTAAATCAAACGGCGCCGTTTTTATTAAAAATTTACCAAACCGATGCAAGGATATTAATAAATGTAAAAAATATTCATACCTAAATAAATATATCGACACCACACAAACTCAACTTCAAGAAATGTGTAATGATTATTGGTCTTGCGCCAATTTTGCCTATTAATCTGCGCTTTGAATTGAAGGTGGCTATTTATTTTATATAATATTTTTCAATGCGATTGGGAGATCTACTGCGGATTGAGAGAGGGGAAGACAATTCTCTCCCTGTCTGCTGCCTAATTTGCTATCATAACTCGATTGCTACTGCAATGCTTAAAAAGTTTTCTTTAATAAAAATTTACTTTAATAACATCTTTAAAAAAAAATATTTTATTCAAAATTATAATCCGTCTACAGCCACTTTCTCTTTAAAATTATCAAAAGATGTTTAAAACGCCTACACCAAAACATATAGATATAATGCAGGCTATTGTTATTTCCATAGTCAACTAGTGCGTCTGGAGCTGCTGGTTGATCCATTCTATGTCTTCATAAAACCGAGGATCACTGACTCTGAGCGCAGCTCTCTTGTAGAAGAAATAGTACCAAGGAGACACTGAAACAAAGACACATACCATCACGCCTGTATTCCCTGAAGGGTTAGGCAGAGGTGTACTTAATGTACACCCACAATTCGCCGGTATGTTTAGGTCCCATGTAATAGGGGGCAAGCCTATTGCCATTCACCGGGCACAAATCCAGACTCCGAGCTGCTACTGAGAATTTCATAGAAAAACCCAAATAACACTTTGCTCGACCTGGGGATCGAACCCTAGACCTCTAACTTAGCAGTCGCGACTGGGACCACTAGACTAACGAGGCAGTCTGAAACAAAGACACGTGTAAAACAGTGGGCAACAAACAACTATATTGATAACAACAACATATACCTACCATACGAGCTATATTTAGACAGCAGTGTCTTTGTTTCAAAAAAAAAAAGACTATTTGTTGTTATCAATATAGTTGTTTGTTGCCCACTGTTTTACACGCGTCCCAAAAGGATTAACTTAGTTCTGTGTATTCCTATAGAAGTATACAGCATTACGATATTCATAATCCCCGAAGGGGTAGGCACAATATCTCATCCCTATTTCGCTAGCTATGTTTGGTCCTAGTGTTTTTGTTAGCTAACAGTTACAGTTCGTTATTTATAAGGAGGGTGGTGGTGGTCACCTGCATTCTTCAAAGCTGCAATTGTACCTTCGTCTCAGATCAAATAAAAAGTTAAGATGGAACTTTGCGAACAAAGAAGTGAGACCGGCTAAAACTACGCCTTGCCGTTTACAAACACAATTACACGCACACTGGTCCAGTATGTAGAAACTATATAGTACTATTTGCCACATCTCGAGTTCTGGAAGTTCTTAGTAAGTTCTGGATAAAAAAGAGCGTGCAAGCGTTTTGAAGATTTTATCGTGTTCAGCTACTTTCATTGCTGACTGTACCTAGTTTTTATATCACAGCCTGTAAATTTCAATTACTAACTTTACACGATCTCCTATAACTCAAAACCAGAAACTAGTTTGTTCAAAATCGATAACTAAATCAGAAAAACACTAGTTTTTATTAAAGGTTGTGAGTGAGTCTAAAAGTTTCTTAATCGAAAGCATCGAAGCGCGCGCCCTTCATGACCGATAAACAGTTAAAACGACCGAGATAAACCGAGCGCCGTTTTAAACAGAAATACGTTATAGGTTATGGTTCCAGGATCCCATAACAAATAAGCGTCGAAGCTATTATAGACGTCATAATCAAAATATTTAAAGTGCGATGTTATTAACTTCATCGAATTTCAGCTGTGAATGAATGTAGAATCGGCTGAAATACGTACGAAACTAAAAACTGCAAATATCTCCGACATTAATTAACCACTCGCCAAATACCTACACTACATTTATTGGAATAAAAACTAGTGCGGGTGTCTGACGTTTTGAGTTATTTCAATTACACCTTGTTTATATCTGTTTTATCATTGCACACCCCCTATCCTGGGGTGGGTACTTCATATCTGGACCCGCCTTTAAAGATGAACAATTTGCGACAAACCAAAAAAAAATTTTTTGACGCCCAAAGCTAGGTAAGTTTTTTAGAACCCCTAATATTTTTGAATTTTATACGAATGTTAAAAACGAACCGATACGTACCCACCGGTAGCCATTTACCTACCTTCTTGAGTACTTCTGGCGATAGTCATTCAGCACACAATTTATACAAAGAGAAGAGGAAGAGCTAACGGCGTGAGTACAGAGTTAAACCGCAACATTTGAGAGATAACTTACAGCATCTCTGCAGCGTGAATAGGCACAGGAGCGCGGGAGAGGGCGGCGCGGCGGGCGCGTGCCAGCGCTGCAGCAGCCAGGCCGCGTGCAGCGCCGCGCTCGCCGCCACGTAGGCCGCGCACACGCCGCCCGCGCACCGGAACTTCCGCACCAGCACCTCCACTAGCCCTGCCTGCCGCACCACAACATTACAATTCCTTTACCAATGCCAGCGCAGCAGTTTTTAAAAATATAGGCGCCTCATAGATAGCCGACAAAGGCGCTAGCTTAGCTTAGCTACTGTAGGTATACCAGTGGTTGCATGAATATCTGAGTAAGTAGGTAGGTACTTATACCATAATATTCTCAACTTTGCTAAAGCCTTTGCATAAGCCTGATAGCACACTGGTGGTCAGATACATTTCCAGCACAACGCAACTCTCGCCATCCCTACTTCCCAACTATCCCTACTAATATTATAAATGCGAAAGTAACTCTGTCTGTCTGTCTGTCTGTCTGTTACGCTTTCACGCCCAAACCACTCGACCAATTTTGATAAAATTTGGTACTGGGATAGACTAAAGCTTGAGAAAGGACATAGGCTGCCTTTTATTGCAAAAAATAGTTTTGAAGGGGTTGAAATAGGGGGTGAATGTTTGTATGGGAGTTCTTTATTTTTCAAGATAAAACCATGAAACTTTATATTAAGGCACTTGATTAGAAATAAATAAATATTTGTTCTAGCGTTTTTGAAATTTCGACCTGTGTGGTGATGAAAGTTCGTTTAGAAGTCCAAACAAAGTCACGCTTTCAAATTTAACCCCGGAACCGATTTTGACGAAGTTTAGAACAAAAATAGACTAGACCTTGGGAAAGGATATAAGCTGCGTTTATATTTTGGTATATAATAAAGTTGGGCAAATTTTGTGATATACCCGAGCACGAAGCGGATGGAAAGATATGTAAGGATAATTTGCAATTTCTCGCCAGAATTGGAAAAACTACACAATCAAAATCGTGTTGTCCACGCGGGCGGAAAGCTAGTAATTTATAAATTCCTGAACAGGAACATCCCTACGTAGTCAGTTGTTTTTAATCACGTGTCTATATTTATCTTTTACTACTACCAGTATTTTTAAACTTCAATTTATGATTCAACTTTTACAATATGTATTAAAAATTCACTAGTAGCCTTTTCCCCTTTATCTAACCACTGGAATGTACCTATGTGTACAGTTTGTTCGAAAAAACTCTGCTCGTCTGAAGTTAGCCGTTCCAATCTACCGCGCTGGTAAAATCGCATAATTGTTTTGTTTTATACAAAATAGAAAATAGTACAGAAAAAAAATATTAGGTATAAGTACGACCCCTATTTTTCTCTCTACACTTAAAAATATACATATAGAACTGTGATTTACGACTCCTTCTATTAGAATTTACTACTGCTAAACCCCTTGCGGAGAACTTCACACAGGCGTAGATATTTCGAAAAAACCGTATAGTGTCTGTGGTGGGCTGGTGGCGTACATCGGTCAACACATTAATCTATTTAATTTAAGGCGTGCACTTTATAGGGATGTTGCCAGATGTACCTTTATAAATTTAACAAACAACTACATAAACAATTTACAGTTTGTTCGAAATAAGTAAGCCGATCGGAAGTTGTCTGCAAGTGGTTTAGAAGTGGTAAATTTTAATAGAAAGAGTCGGTGTAAAGATAATTAGAGTCGTGTATGTTTCACATTTCTAATTATTTTGTTACTAATTTCGATATTTTTGTATTAAAACACTTAATTAACCGATTTTATCACCGCGGTAGTTCGGAACGGCTAACTTCCGATCGGCTTACTTATTTCGAACAAACTAAATAGTTGTTTGTTACATTTATAAAGGTGCCTAAAGTAACTAACTTTAATTTAAATGCTCACTTAATTGTGTAATTATATAAATAAATACTGTTATTCAAACAATGCTCACTTGAAAAAGATATGTAGAGAAAAATGTCATCAACATTGTTGTAATGGATAACACGAGGAACAAATCCTGAAATCTACAAAATAAAGATAAATGTGGTTAAACTGCGCACCAACAATTCAATTTCAAATCAATGGATGACATTATTAGCCTTACATGAAAAGTACGAGTAATCCATCGCGGCTTCTAGGAAATAAGCTTACACAATTGAATATTAGATCACACAGCATAAATATGAGTTGAAAAAATAAACAAAATGTATATCTGGGCGTAGATAACTTCATTTTAGATGGTAGATATGTCACAGTTTTACACAGTATTTGAATTAAGTTTTTTTACGATGAAAACAAAATAATATTGATATTTTCCGCTCGTTTTTGCGTTGGTTACCTACAAGTTGTATTTATAATTTGAACTCTGACACATTTTGCGTAGGTAAGCAAGTCTACAATACAACCCTATCTAGCTCCGCAGAGAGCCGTGAGCCGTGACGGAGCGGAGTGTGCAAGCGATCGCGCAATAAATAAAGTAGATCAACCGCTCTCTCATGCGAGTGCATGACTCAAATTGAGCTTAAGCTGCAAATCAGATGACTTGCAGCTCAAGATTTATTCTTGAGTCACACAGCCACAGGTCTATCCAAACCGGGTCGATAAATTTTATTCACGCATCTCTCGCCGGCGCGGCTCCAATCTTCTTCTCGCTCACACAACCACAGATAACTAACTTAAGTTCGGAACACAACACAAAGTTGAGGTTTCATTCATATTATTGTTAATATTTTTTGTAAAAGATTGCCTCTTTGGTGTACAGTTTGTTCGAAATAACTCCGCTTGTCTGAAGTTAGCCGTTCCGAACTAGCACTCTGGTAAAATCGGTTTGATTAAGTGTCTTTTGGTTTTTATACATGGTTGGCGCTCTTTGGGGGAGGTTATTTTGTTTATATTCAGAAGTTAACGGCTATAGGCTGACATGATGATGATGATGATACATAAATATCGAAATTAGTAAAGAAAATAATAAAAAATGAGAAAAATATACGATCCCAATAACTGTCATTACACCGACTTCTTCTATTAAAAACCACTGCTAATCCACTTGCGGACAACTTCAGATATGCTTAGGTATTTCGAATATGGAGTGTAGAAAGAAAGGACCATCTTATAAGGGGGATTTTAGTCGAAAAAGTGTCCACTTGTATACAGCAAATTATGGTTCGAAAACTCACCGAACTAGCGCTAGTGTAGCAAGTGGAAATGATATGAATGTAGCAGCAGAGTGAAGTGTGCTGAGTTGAAAAATTGTTTTTTATGCAATTTCGTTGATACATTTTTGTTATTTTAATGATTTTATTGTTGTTAATACAAAAAGAACAAATATAGACGCAATGGGAAAACTTTGTTCAGTGAAAAGTTGTCCAAGTGGATGAAAATTGAAAAGTAAAGGAATTGATACGTCTCAACCTAGATCTTTTTTTCGACCAACAGTATGTATAATCAATTTTTATTAACTATTTAAATTTTCTTTCCTTTTTTAATTTAGTAACCTACTCTAATAATTTGTGGCGCTCTTTTTAAAATTCTTCCACTTGCTACTACAGCGCCACCTTAATTTGCTCCCTTACAATGGACACTTTTTAATACACTGAGATGGTCCTCCTTTCTTTCTACACTCCATAATTTCGAACAAACTGTATACTTTCTACGATTTTTTAATAAGACCGAGTTAAAAATTAGCTCGTGCCAACTTCAAGCCGGACAAAAAGATGGGCGAGAACTATACAAATCAGCCGGTTGATTCAGTTGTTATCCTCTCTCTTACCCTGCGTTTCAACTGACGACAAAACATGTTGCCTTCAATCTTATAAACATTATTGTCGAGAAGAGAAGTGTCCCAATTCTTTATGTTAAGAAAAGATTTCATTTTATTTTATTTCCTTCGTGTGCGCGTCATAAATAAAAAAAATGTTAATTCTCAAATGGTAAGGGACCAGCCGAAAATCAGTGCTGTGCCCTCCACACAGCAATAACCAGGTATAATATGTGTTCTATGGCAATTACTGAGCTGGTTTCCTTGCCACACATAATATAATTTTGTAAGTTCATTTTATTTTTTTGTTTTTTATATATTGTGTTGTGTGTGGCAAAATATGGTTAAATGGTTTGCCACTCAGATCAAATAAAAAGTTAAGATGGAACTTTGCGAACAAAGAAGTGAGGCTGGCTAAAACTACGCCATGCCGTGTACACACGGCTACAGGTCAACCTATACTAAACCAGTTTAAGCTGATCGAACATTGTACAGTCTTCCGATACACTAAGAGACCAGCGTAAACTGGTTTTGTATAGCTTGATGTGTAGCCGTGCGTACAACAAACAATTACACGCACTTGTATAAGTTAACTACGCTTTATCTTGTCAGTCGAGCTTTCGATAGCTCGATAGCTCGACTGACAAGATAAGGCGTAGTTTCGGCTTCCCCTACAATAAGAGGCCAGATTAAACTTAGTGTGTAGCTGTGCGTACACACGGCTTCACATAAAGCTATATAAAACCAGTATTGGTTGGCCTGGAATTGCTCGGAAAATCTTTACAATGGGAGGTCAGTCTAAACTGGTTTTTTATAGCTTGATGTGTAGTCGTGTGTACAAGTTGCACAGTACTGAAATATATTTTTGTCAGCGTTAAAAAAAATTAAATGTCTCGAATTCTCATTCAACGATACGACTCAAATCGATTGCCGAGATCGTCGTTGTTATGAATGCGGGGTAAGAAATGCAACTTGAATCGACTACGACAGCTTGATTAGTATCGATCCAACCTACGAATAAATAAGGATCCAACCAACACTAGTCCAACTTAGTCTGAGGCTCCCGTATTATTATTATACTCTTTGGTCTGAGCTTAGAATAACAACATAATATTCTAAGGATTTTAGGGCTCAGACTAATAATCATTATTAGTCTGAGTTTTAGGGTATATGCCGTTTATGTGTTCTGTGGTCTGATCTGAAGTACAGTTTGTTCGAAATAAGTAAGCCAACCGGAAGTTAGCCGTTCCGAACTACCACGGTGGTAAAATCGTTTAATTTATTGTTTTTATACATAAATATCGAAATGAGTAAACAAAATAATTAGAATTGTGAAACATATAGGACTCTAATTATCTTTACACCGACTTTTTCTATAAAAATTTACGACTTCTAAACAGGGTTGCCAACTGTACGAGGTTCCTCGTACAAATACGAGATTTGTGGTCTTCCGTACGAGGTACGAGGACACTATCAACCTCGTACAATTATGTACGAGATTTTGATAATAAGGCCATACGAACATTTTGCATCACCCTTATTTAACTATAATAGAAAAAACTTGTACGGTGGCCAGCACATCAAGTTACCACAAAAGGTCTAATTTTTTCAGTTGATTTTGAACTTTAAACAAGAATTTATAAGGTTTAAAATCATTTGGAGAAATTTGACAGTTTTGTATACCTAGACCTGCTGGCGACTGTACAAACCGCATTGAGAACGCCTGGAAGGGCTTCTGGTCCATGAAGTCTCCCCATATAACTAAACCGCAAACTCGTCATGTGTATTTTGCCTGTCCTAACCTACGGTGCTCAGACTAGGTCTTTGACCGATTGTTTGAAGTTCAAACTAATGGTATGTCAGAGGGCGGTGGAGCGCAGCATTCAAATATATATCTTCACGCTAAGACCAATAGGAGCGGAGCATAAATGAAATATGTTGCAAAAACGGGATAAAATATTCCTATTAAAAATGCAGAAAAGCCGAGAAACCACGCGGGCGAAAAGCTAGTGCATAATAAATGTACAAACGGCTACACATCAAGCTATACAAAACCAGTTTACGCTGGCTTCTTATTGTATGAGAAGCCTATACAATGCGGGATCAGCTTAAACTGGAAATTGTATAGGTTACCGCCGTGTGTATGAGGTTCGAAAGCTAAAATACGAGATTTTTAGCTGCATATGTACGAGGGATTTTTTCTTACAGTTGGCAACCCTGCTTCTAAACCACTTGCAGACAACTTCCGATCGGCTTACTTATTTCGAACAAACTTGTAGAGTGTAGGTAGACTGTGGTCCTTTATTTATTATTTATCCAACGTAAGAAAATGAATAAACATTACATTTGAGTTGATCATTGTTATCTTAAAAAAACATAGATTAATTGTGGAAAAAAGAGTTTATATTATGAAAGATGGGTAGAGATCGTGATCGTAGCCGTGAGAGGCCTAAGAGTTGTGACCGCCGGCAGCGAAGCAAGGAGAGAGGTGATCCAGAACGAGGGCGCAGTAGAGAGCGGAGCAACGAGAGAAGTAGATGTGACGGCAGCTGGGACAGGACAGGCCGCGACGAACGTGCACGCATTAGGAATCATGGAAACAGCAGGGAACGCGAACGATCACATAGGAATCGGGAACTCGACCACGGCCGGACCTCCTTGAAGGAATACAGTGGAACAGGGCTTGGAGGAGGTAAGTACAGTAACTGAGAAGGCACTGTGCACTTGACACTCAGATGGAACTGATAAAACTGTGTATTTTCGACAGTTGTGATTGTAACTTAATAATATCATCATCAGAAATAAATAAACAGACAGGATTTCATCACATTAGAAGAAGAATTTGTTAAGGGCGAGTGGGGCTGCCCAATTATAGCCAAACCTTTGTAATGTAGAGATGTTCTTAGGAAAGTGAATTCTAAATCTGTACCAAACCTAAGGAAGGGTTCAAAATATTTTTTATTTACAGATTTTATCATGTTAAACTGTTATTATTATTTCATACAAAAGCCAAAGTAAAAGAAGGATACAGACCCTCATAAAATGACATTTTGCTGATGAACTGCTGACTTCCTGTAATGTCAGCAGTTTGTGAACACCACCACAAGTTGTGACTGCATTCATCATCAACCCATTACATTGTCCCACTGCTGGGCACAGGTCTCCTCTCAGTACGAGAGGGATTAGGCTATAGTTCACCACGCTAGCCTACTGCAGGTTGGCAGACTTCACTCACCGTCAAGAAAATCTCTCAGGCATACAGGTTTCCTCACAATGTTTTCCTTTACTGTTTAAGTGCATGATAATTAATTATTAATTCGAATGACTTCGAAAAGACAGAGGTGCGTGCCTTGGATTCGAACTCGAAACCTTTGACATGGCAGTCCTAAGGTCATATCACAAGGCTATTGAATAAAAAAAAAACTGAATTTCAGTAGAGATGACTGGGTCTTACCATCTGCTCTCAACATCATAATTGATTCCATTAAGACGTGTAAAACCAAGCTCAATATTGCAAGACCTGATCAAAAAATAACCTAACAAAAATGTTGGTTGTTAGTAATTTTAACATTATACCTTGTCCACCACATAAACCATTTTTGTGATTGCAGGAACGTAACAATGTGATTATCAATAGGATTATTGA
Source organism: Subacronicta megacephala (assembly GCA_958496365.1). Taxonomy (NCBI): domain Eukaryota; kingdom Metazoa; phylum Arthropoda; class Insecta; order Lepidoptera; family Noctuidae; genus Subacronicta; species Subacronicta megacephala. Next base: position 6,722 of record CAUEHA010000070.1, on the reverse strand, counting down.
CACTTTGATTACTGTCTTGTATTGATTATCGATTGTTTGGTTGTGGAATCGAAAATGGTGCAATGACAACTATAAATAAATAAATATGTGTAATATTCATAGCTGGACTTATATAAAAAAGATTGGTCCTCTATGGCAACGACAGAGAGAAGTGGGAAGGCCTTTGCCCTGCAGTGGGACACTACAGGCTCATAATAATAATATTCATCTGATTGTATAAATATTCTATTTTGGTTTTACATTTTTGTTAAAACTGACTGCCTCGTTGGTCTAGTGGTTCCAATCGCGACTGCTATGCTAGAGGTCTTGGGTTTGATCCCCAGGTCGAGCAAAGTGTTATTGAAATTCTCAGTAGCAGCTCGGAGTCTGGATTTGTGCCCGGTGTATGGCAATAGGCTCACCCCCTATTACATGGGACCCAAACATACCAGCGAACTGTGGGTGTATATTAAGTACACCTCTGCCTAACCCTTCAGGGAATACAGGAGTGATGGTATGCTATGTGTATGTTATGTTTTTTCTTAAAAGTAATTATAACACACAAGTTGACTGCATTGCCTTGTAGTTCCTAGTTATAATGCATAATAGTATATTGTTTATTAATGTTCATTGTACAATATAAAATGTAAATGTGAGTACAGTGTAGGTTAGCTTCAACTCATAAAAGATTATAATAAACTTTTCTAACAGTTTTGAGTATTTCACATGACCTACACAAATGTCTTGCTGATCTGGTATTGTTGTGTGATGGTTCGTTGTGCTCCCTATACAATGGTTGAACAGAATGACTGATGTATGTGAGCCATCAGTTAGGACAGGTCAATTAAAAGCTGCTATAGCTCTTTCTTGAAAACGTCTGTTAAACTCGCATATCTATACTTCTATACTTAATATTATAAAGCTGAAGAGTTTGTTTGTTTGTTTGTTTGTTTACTTGAACGCGCTAATCTCAAGAACTACGAGTCCGATTTGAAAAATTCTTTCAGTGTTAGATAGCCCATTTATCGAGGAAGGCTATAGGCTATATATCATCACGCTAAGACCAATAGGAGCGGAGCATAAATGAAAAATGTTGCAAAAACGGGAAGAATTTAAATGCAGAAAAGCCGAGAAACCACGCGGGCGAGGCCGTGGGCGGAAAGCTAGTCTAAAATTATAACTATTGTCTGGACTTTAAAAGATTATTCTTTGAGTTTGTATCGGCATTTCTTCACAGAGGTCATCAGATATATATCGGCGACATATAGTTTAAAAAAAAAAACTCGTAAAGTGTATTTAAAAGATCTATTTACAGAAATAAATATAATTTAATATGGGACCAACCAGGCGAATACAAAGTTTCTTCAGTTTTTGTTATATTTTGCAACCCTCTTATTGTAATGACGTTGCTTGGGCGTCGAATTATAGACAAGGGGATGTGTTGAATGTCAGTATAAAAAAGCATTGCTAAGTCAAAAATAGTATATAGGGTGGAGGCGAAACACACTACTATATAGCATTGCTAAGGAAAGAAGTCTTTTAAATGACTTTCCAATTTAATTACACAAATGGTTCCGTTAGCTTGTTTGTCATGCCCACCTAACAATTTTTGCAGGTCTAGGAGGTGGTCCCTCCAATCGAGGTAGATACAAACCTCAAGAGGAAGAATTTTTTGATGCTAGAAGGGAAGAACGAGAACGAATAGGACAAGTTGGAGTGTCATCTGTTTGGGGGAAGTCTCCACTGAGGGCAGAGTAAGTAGATCATATTTTCTAAGACTCACAAACCTCGAAATTTAATTATCCCAATGGGTGTGCTGTATGCTGGTGGTATGCTGCGTGAGCTCAACACGGCAAGCCTTTAGGTAGGTCTTTTCATGAATAGGTCAAAAACCCACGTCTTGGATAATAGTCGCAAGCAAATCATCGAGGTAGAGGGGCAGGTAATACACTAAGTCGACGAATATATCTATTTGGTCCAGCTAGCTTCGAAAACAGGCAAGGCAAGGTAAATGATCGTCGCGTCTGAAACGCCTGGAAGTGCTACTGGTCCATTAACCTTTTGCACGCCAAAGTATAAACGTATTGCCGTACCCCTGACGCCAGGCCACTTTTCCTGTCAAATTACACAAGGTAGTGAAAACACACTAAAGTAATGATTAAATTGTTTCTTTCATAAAATGGGCGACGTATATTTTGTCTTAAATTTGTGACGTTGGCGTTCAGGGTAAGATTTCGTTTGTCACATATATGTGACAATGGCGTTCAAAAGGTTAAGGATTCAATGAAAGGCAGCCTCCCGCTTTCATTAAAGCGGAAAGTAGTCGACATGTGTATCCGAGCTGTCCTGACCTACGGCTTCCAAATTTGGTCACTGCCCGAACAGCAGAAGACCAAACTAATTGAGGTTTGTCAACGAGCAATGGAATGCAGTATTTTGGGGGTCAAGAGGACAGACCACGTTCGGAATACCACTCTCCGTTCCAAAACGCGCACACTGGATGTGGGCGTCCAAAATTGCGAGCTTGGCAATGCGCTGGCCACGCCAGCCGCATGCAACCGGACAGGTGGGCGAGGTTAGCTACCGAGTGGAAACCTCGTAATATTATTGGTAGATCAGGTGGGCCGAGGAAACGTTGGCGAGATGATCTCAATCGGTTTCTGCCTACGTGGTATAAAGAAGCCCAGGATAGACAATCCTGAGGATGTTAGGGGAGGCCTTTGCCCAGCTGGGACACAAAAGAGGCTATATAATGAAGTAATTAGACAACCTAGATATGTTACGTCTTTTTAAACAGTCATGACTGCACACTAATGGACTGTGCAGGCAAGGCGGAGCGTTAAAACGGGCGATTTCGGATTAGGTAGTTCAAGGGCATACAGTGTTTTACATTACAAAGTATGCGCAAAGTTGTTTTACAAGCTAACTATCCATCTGTGTTGCTTCATAGCTCTGAAGAAGAACAATCACAACCCGAGAGTTCAAGCAGCAAAAGAGAAAAGAAAAATAGTAAAAAATCAAAGGATAAAGACACCAAACTAAAACTTAAGAAGTTGAAGAAGAAGCTGAAAAAAGTCAAGAAAGCACGCAAGAAGGCAAAGAAGAAAAAACTCAAGAGTCATAACAGTAGCACTAGTGACAGTAGTGATGAGGAAGTGTGGGTTGAGAAAGGACGTAAGCATAGCAAGTTGATTATTGCACTAAAATAAATGTGGTCATGTTTTTTATTATTAGTGTCAAACAGTCAATACACGTGAGAATTTTGTCAATTATAGAGGAACAAGAAATTGAAGCAACAAGAGAATCAAAATGTTTAAAGAAAGGCGACGAGGAGTTAGCATCAGAAGCATTCGGGCCGACCCCGCGAGTGGGCCCAGCGCTGGGCCACAAGGACTTCGGGCGCGCGCTGCTGCCGGGAGAGGGCGCCGCCATGGCCGCCTACGTCGCCGAGGGCAAGCGCATTCCGCGCAGGGGCGAGATCGGACTCACCTCCGATGAGATTGCTTCGTACGAAGCTGTGGGATATGTAATGAGCGGTAGCCGGTAAGCTTTTCATTCCACTGACAACGAAAAGGATCTGCCTTTAAAAATTACGAGTTTTCCTTAGTCCAGCTAAAATTGCCCTAAGCAGCTAAGATTCAAATCTATAACAGAGATGTTAAAGTGCAATTAACATGTGTCGAGGCTTAGCTTTATGGTCATATTGTGCGGAATTTAATAACATGTAACTCAATTACAGACATCGTCGCATGGAAGCTGTACGTATACGAAAAGAGAACCAGATTTACTCGGCGGACGAAAAGCGAGCGTTGGCGGCTTTCAGCAAGGAAGAGCGCGCCAAGCGGGAAAACGCTATCCTGTCGCAGTTCCGTGACGTGCTGCACGCGAGAACACGCCGCGACAACACCTAGCGCCCTCTGGCCGCGACAACACCTAGCCCCCTCTGGCCGCGACAACACCTAGCGCCCTCTGGCCGCGACAACACCTAGCGCCCTCTGGCCGCGACAACACCTAGCCCCCTCTGGCCGCGACAACACCTAGCGCCCTCTGGCCGCGACAACACCTAGCGCCCTCTGGCCGCGAAAACACCTAGCGCCCTCTGGCCGCGACAACACCTAGCGCCCTCTGGCCGCGACAACACCTAGCGCCCTCTGGCCGCGACAACACCTAGCGCCCTCTGGCCGCGACAACACCTAGCGCCCTCTGGCCGCGACAACACCTAGCGCCCTCTGGCCGCGACAACACCTAGCGCCCTCTGGCCGCGACAACACCTAGCGCCCTCTGGCCGCGACAACACCTAGCGCCCTCTGGCCGCGACAACACCTAGCGCCCTCTGGCCGCGACAACACCTAGCGCCCTCTGGCCGCGACAACACCTAGCGCCCTCTGGCCGCGACAACACCTAGCGCCCTCTGGCCGCGACAACACCTAGCGCCCTCTGGCCGCGACAACACCTAGCGCCCTCTGGCCGCGACAACACCTAGCGCCCTCTGATGTGACAACACCTAGCGCCCTCTGGCCGCGACAAGTCTGGAGCTTAAGAACATCAATAAATAATCCATTTGAAAAAGTAAATGTTTATTTCCTTAATAATGTTTTATGGATATGGCTTAGGCCTTACATACCTAGTTCTAGTCTACTGTACAATATTTACATTCATTATAATATCAGAATAGACAGTCATAAATGAAAATTTCTATTTCATCATTAGGTTTATGTTAATGTAACATAAATCCCATGCTTTCCGTCGATTGAAATTGGAAAATCAATTGTACCGAGCGAGGCCAGTGACACTATAGCGAGTGCAGGCGCTCGTACTGCGCAAGGCGCGCGCGGGTACTCTTCAGCTCGCGGCGCAGCGCCACCAGGGCGCGCTGCGCTGCCGCCAGCTGCGCGCGCAGCTCGCCTGCGTCGTCCGCCAGCGCCTCGTCGTGCTCCAGCGCCGCGTCGTGCTCCAGCGCCGGGTCGTGCTCCAGCGCCGCGTCATGCTCCAGCGCCGCGTCGTGCTCCAGCGCCGCGTCGTCGTCCAGCGCCGCGTCGTGTGCAGGCGCCGCACCGTCGGCCGGCGCGCTCGCCGCCGCCTGTGACCACAACATAGCTATACGCAACAGTTAGACAGTACACAACATCAACGCTAAGCTCGCGCGAGTAGGCTCACCTCGGGGCCGCGCGCGGTATTGGCGATAAGCCGGTTGAAGTTGGTCTTGTTCATAATAATCTTGACAGCTGGCCTCTGGCTGCCCAATGACATCGCAGTGGGCGCAACCATGCGAGACGCAAGGCGATTTTTAGCTTTCATAGGCACTATTTTTGACGGGGAGATGATTCTCGCGTCTGGTGGTAGTTGTACGAACTTCACCTAGAACATTAACATATTTTTGTGACCTCTATCAGTAAGGAACCATTCGGACCAGTATGCTGCTTTTTAACTAGAGATGTGTGAAGGTAACTAATTAGTGAATGTATATATGGAAAATTGCCGTGGATTAAAGTTGTATTAAACATCCCCTTTGTTTATTTCCGAGGAAAGTACCGGCCAACACAATAGATATTCATACGCAATAAAGACTAGTTACCTGCATGTCTCGCGGGTTGATAATCTTTTTAACTGGAAGTTTGTTGTCTTTAGGCACGGCGAGTAGCTTATTGTTGAGTGTAAATATCTTGACGCCGGGCTTGGGCGGTGACTTGACGGGAGTGGCCGTCAGCACCATGCCCTTGGCGCCCGCCTTGCTCCCCGCCGGCCGCGACGGGGACGTTTCACTACTTTCTTTCAGCATTAATTTTCCAGCATCTGCAAAATGTGCCTTAATAGATTATTGTCCTCGTGATTTGCTCGTAACAGTGTGTAGCTTGGTTTCGTGATGCCAATTAGCTGCAGAAGTCTATAGTAAAGAGCGTAGCGTGCTCACGTGATGCCGTACTGATGTTCTGGTGCGTCATCGTGCGGCAGTAGCGTGATGCCGTGCTGCCGCAGCAGAGCCGCGGTGTACAGTGTGTAGCGTGCTCACCAGAGAGTACGACGGTGCGGCCGCTCTGCAGCGCGCTGAGCACGGTGCCGCCGTCATCGTGCGGCAGTAGCGTGATGCCGTGCTGCCGCAGCAGAGCCGCGGTGTACAGTGTGTAGCGTGCTCACCAGAGAGTACGACGGTGCGGCCGCTCTGCAGCGCGCTGAGCACGGTGCCGCCGTCATCGTGCGGCAGTAGCGTGATGCCGTGCTGCCGCAGCAGAGCCGCGGTGTACAGTGTGTAGCGTGCTCACCAGAGAGTACGACGGTGCGGCCGCTCTGCAGCGCGCTGAGCACGGTGCCGCCGTCATCGTGCGGCAGTAGCGTGATGCCGTGCTGCCGCAGCAGAGCCGCGGCTGCCTCGCCCGCGCCTGCCGGTCGCTCCGCACCCGCACTGCTGTTCACTTCGCACTGCATATCGACCACGTGATATCTCATTGGCGGGTTCAATGTTCAGGATGAATGTGCGCAGGACGATAATTGAAATTCAGAAGGCGAAAAAACTTAAATTTTTTGGTTGACTTTATTTAAATTACTTATGTCGTCAGTAGTGAGGATTGCAGAAACACTGAAGTCAAGGCGCAATACAAGTACTCATTAGCTAGAACATCTGCCGACGCTGTTAGAACCCCTTTAGGCGGGATTAGTCCATTATTAAAAAAAAACGGAAAACGGAACGGAAAAACGGAAGCGGCGGTAGCCTAATGGCTAGGGCGTCGGACTTGCTGTCATGTGGT